>VWYE01027159.1:43021-129627 GCA_013398995.1 Alaudala cheleensis | reverse complement strand
CTCTCTTTCCTTCCCCTCTTTTTTTTTTTTTCTTTTTTTTTTTTTTTTGTTTTTCTTTTTTTTTTTTTTTTTTTTTTGTCCTTGATTGGCACTGTGGTTTGACTCTGGTTTTGAGGGTTTTTTTGTTGTTTCTGCTGTAGTAAGGGCCCAAACAGCTGGATTTCTCCTTTCCTCTGTCCCTTTGTATTGTCTATTTTTCCTTACACCTTAATGAGCACCACACTCCCTAGGTTTTCCTGTGCCATGCAGGTTATCAACAGGGATTCTCCAACATTTTAAAAAATTATCCTGCCCTTAGCTGTATTATTTACTGGTTTTTCTTTCTCTTCATTGTCAGCTCCAAAACAAGAAACTGGACTTCATTTGTGAAAAGCAACATGCAAATAGAGGGAGAGATTCTGTGTCAAAGAAACTGAAACTTGGGAGATGAAGGATGGGAGGAAAGATGGGGCCCAGAGTGGCCAAGTGGTGCCCAGGAAATCTCCTTTTAACACCACGTGCTGAATCACAGCACTCCAGTACCTGAGGAGTTAAAACAAAAGTAATAATGTGTATGAGGGGGAAAAGGTATTCCTAGAGATGTGTTCCAATATGCACTCATGTAGCTGGGAAAATGGAGAATGAAGACAAGGCAATATTCTCTATTCAAAGTGATTTTTCCTCTGGTTCTTTATTCATGTCTCTTGGTGTTCATTCCTCTCTTTGTCTCACCCTGACCTGTGATCATATATCAGTAAGAGCCTGCTGTGGGCCAGAATTCCAAAGCATTGGATGATGGAATAGCTCAGACCCAGAGGACTCCCAGGGCCCTGGGCAATAGGCAGGGGCATAGGAGCAGGATGAGCCTTTGGGATGAGCAGGAGTGGGGAGAGCTCACAGCAGCAGGGTCACAGAAAGGGACTACAGGATCTAGACAGGCATGGGAGTACTGCTCATTAAAGGTATTAGTTATAAATTGATTTGCAAGGCAGGGATGTGGCCTGGCTGTCTGTAAGAGCCACTGAAGGGAGAGCATCCATGCCCAGAGATGAAGCACTGAGGCACACAGGGACCCTCAAGAGCAGCTCACAGTGACCCTCTTCTCCTTTTACCTCCCTCCCTGACCTGCAGAGGAAGATGAGCATCTCCAGAAAATATACTGAAGGATTGATTACAGCAATACTATTTCCCCTTTTTAAATTGCTGTCTTCATTTCTATAAAATCATTTTTTTCAGTTCTGTCTTGCCAGCTCATTTCAGGTGTTCCTGTTGCCTTCTAAATGCTGCTGCTTCTGAGCTCCTCCCTCCCCTCGTGTCTCTTAGCAGCTCTCTCTGCAGCACCTACCTCTTTCCAGTCTCACTTTCCCTTCTTTGAATCACTTTCTGAGAGTTTCATCTGTGCCTTTTCCCTCTCTGCAGGCTGGGGAAGGTGGGGGCAGCTTTCTCTGAGTGGAGGGAATGTCAGTGGGCATGTACCTTAACTCTGTGAGCAGCAGAGGAAATTGAATTGTCATTTGTGAGGTTCCTGAGCCCAAATGATGCGAGGCACTTTGCCATGTAAGGGTGTCACAGGGAGCTGTACTCTTACATTTTGAGTTGGAGATGTCAGCAGTGGTTACCAGGGAAACTTCTAAAATTACACTGGCAATGTCTCTGCTCAAATACTGTATCAGATCTTGGGGAAATGGCACCGAGTGAGCAGGCAGGGATAGACTGGGGAAGTGTCACTCTGTGAGACTCAAGGACGCTTTACCTACAAATAAAAAAAATATTAAAGCTTTGTGGTGATGCAGGGTCTCCAGCTGTGCACTCCTAAACCAGGAGAATAGCATGAATGGAGAAAAAAGCAGTGGTTTTCTTAAAATGTCAATCAGACAATAGATTTCACAGGTTTGTTGTTAACCTCCATTTTGGGTTTTGATTTTCAACACTAAGAAGAGTTGCTTCTAACAGATAATTCACAAAACTGGTAACTTACTGCTAGAAATTAATGGGAGAAGACACCCTGCACTCTGCCACCCCCAAGGCCCCAGACAAGGCAAGAGTGTAGATGGGTTCATGCATATTTAAATACATGCTAATTAGAAAGAACATTTGGGATTTAAGCAACTGTCAGAAACCCATAAAAGGCAAAGTTACAATTGCAGGTTCTTTACCTGAATTCTGTTATGCCTCCTCTGGCTGAGTTTGTCTGAGCCACAAGCTGCTGGAGATTGGGACAGTTCATCACTCCCTATTTTCCCTTTGTTGGATCTCTCTTTTGGTTACTTACTGGAGGATGGCCAAAGGTACTTTATTGGGTTTGATGGTCTTGGGTCTGACCTGACACAGCTGGGCTTATGTAGGGACAAACATCTGTCCTTCCTGGAGCTGCCAGTTCACTGCTCCTTGGAGGGATGGGCCTGTTATCCTCTGCCTGGCAGCTGTGGGAATTGTCCTACAGCTGAGCTTGGGGTACAAGCAGTGTGCCCCACATACTGCATCTCTGAGTTGGACAGAATTTTATTTTTGTCTTGAATGATACGAAATATTTTAATCTAAAATAGATATTTGTGTATATAAGACAATTTTGCTTTCAAAATACATTGCCTGGCCACATATATTTATTGTTTATAACAAATGATCACCCTCTGGATTCAATAACATTGATGAAAAGTACAGTTTCATTTTAATGCATGTTAAAAATCCCTTGCTGCATGGTGCTGACTGCAGAGTGCTGATGCATCAATGGGATGACTTTTGCCCCTTCCATGCAAGTGCTCCAGAACAGAATCTGAGCACGTGAGGAATGTACAGAGGAATGTGGTACAAGTGCAGCCAGTGCCAGGTGATCCCCAACTTCAGAACCTGGGAATATGCTGCTGTGAGGAGCTGATTGCTATGCTGAACCCAAACCAGAAAGAGTGCAACTAATTAATCACCATATGATTAATCAAAAGCTCATCGTGCTCTGGATGTTATGCATGAAGCAAGAAGAGCCTAAAGCAGCAAACTCTCCTGGGGTTGTAAGGAAGCTGCTGCAGGGTGAAGAGCAGTGGTGCTGCTCTGGGATGGGGTTGGCTGCCCTGGCTCACAGAGCTGTGTGGGAGCAGAGGGTGATATAGGAGAGGAATTCCTTTTGACACTTAGTGATAATTGAAGATATTTATTCAAAAATATTAATAAAAGATCAAGCTCTATTTTAATTTAGTCAGCATGAAATTGTTGGGTTTGAGGCTTTGGTGTGACAGGATCTGCAGGCAGAGGATGCTCATGGCAGTCCAGTCCTGCAGAGCTGGCTCTGAAGGGGAGTGGTGAGGTACAGTGAAAGTACCTGGTTGTTGTAGGAGCCACCTCAGGAGTAAATGTTGACCTCCTGATGCCATTTCTTTATGTTTCTGATTGTTTCACCGGGAATATGTTTTTTATTCTTGATGTGAAAAGCTGGTGTCCTGAAAACTCCAGCGTTTTGAATCACGTCTGTGCTGAAGGGGTGTTACAGTCCTTTTTTTCCTTTCTTTAGCAGAAAGCCACTAATGATGCAGCCTCTCCCTTCCCAAGGAGCAGAGCTGACACACAGATCAGCACTTCTGAGAAGCTGTGGGAACATTTAATGAGAGGTACAGCAGCTTGCAGGCTGACACCCTGTGGGGAGGGGGCAGCTCCCCCAGCCCCTCTGGGCTGGCCCCTGCTTTGCTGGGGGGGAGTGGGCAGAGCTGCCCAGCCCTGACCCCACACTTTCCTGACCCACCACTGCCCATGGTGTCTCCTTCCTCAGGTGCAGGGCAGAGACAATGGAAATTAAATGTTCCTTTTTCTCTAAAAAGCAAAACTGCACTTTAGAAAGAGAAGAATGTTTTTCCCAGCTCCCCAGAAAACCCTGCAGGAAATGTAGGGGTTTTCAGCATCACAGGCAATCTTCCTTTTTCTCAATCATAAATTATATTTAGGTACAATTATTTGCAGTACTCTGGTGTAGACAATAACCACACAAAGCTATTTCAAAAACTGGGAGCTCTTAATTTATGTCCTACAAAAGTTCTTTAATCTTCACAAAGATGCAGAGAAAAGCTGAAAAAAAATCTGTGTGAGTATATAAGATATTCCTGTTTCTTCAGGGTAATGTTTAATGATCAGTCAGTGACTGAGTTTACATACATTAAATATTTATTTTCCTTCTGTAGAGCTGAATGGGGGAATGTGCTCACTTTCCTGCCTGATCACTAATTGGGTAAATGTGGCTGCTCAGGGTGTTCCTGCAGCAGCAGTTTTGGCTGTGGCACTTCTCTCATTAAGGATTTTGCTGTTTGTATTCCAGAAGTCACAAATTCTCCAGCTGGGGTTGGGGCTTTGATAAATTGTCATTTCTTATGCTTGAAATGTGACTTTATTGCCTCTGAGTAATAAAAATTGTCAGTTTGCATTTTTATATTGTTTTTATATTTTTGCGGCACTAATTTCTATTCCTTCCCAGTGTTTGCAAAATCATGATTTTACTGAACTCAGTGGGTTTCTACTGGTTGATCTGACTGCAGAAACAAGGCTCCCCACACGTGGGATGTGTGGGATTTCTTACTGCTCCTCTGTGTCTTCAATCTCACATTTCTGGTGGGAGGCTTTTCTCAGACGTCTTGTTGTCCTCAAACCAGGACCATTCTTCTGGCAGACACGAGGTATCCTTGGCTTTTCCTCAGGAGAGCAGCACTCAGGAGGGGCTGGCAGCCAGGGGAATGGAGCCTTTCTACCTCCTGCTATGGAGGTTCTGATGGCAGCACCAATGCCCAGTTCCTGTCTCACCTGTCCCTGATGTGCTCCTGGGCACTCCTGGTCCTGCTGGGTTCAGTCCAGCCCCAGACAGAGTCTCCCCCACCTCTGAGGGCAGCAGCACCAGCAGTGGAGGCAGTGCTCAGTGTTTGTGGGGGAAGGCAGACTGAGCTGCAGGAGCTGACCCTACTCAAGTTGTATTTTGGGCCATCCCCATGTTCTCTCTGGGCTTCCCCCCCACCTCAGGACAAGGATTCCCTTCCACACTGCTTCATTCCACACCCCTGGGCCCAGCTGTGATGCTGGCAGCTTCATTTGTTTTGCTGCCCTCTGCTTCCCACACTCTGATTTGTTCTTTAGCAGGAGAGCCCTTCTGAGGAGCTCTGTTCTTTGTCAGAGCTGAACTGAGCTGTTCTAGCCCAGCACAAAGGAGCTGAGCTTGCACAAGGTGAGCAGGGAAGGATCCTCCTGCTCAGGAGCATCTGGGCTCAGAATGAGTCACACATTTCTCCTTCTCAGGAGAGCAATTTTATCTCCTGTTTATTTCATGTTCTCCCCCAGCTTCATATTGGGAGTCTAAGAAATGCTTTTAAGTCTTTTATCAGCTTTTGGGTGGAAAATAACATTCAAATAGGGTATGGGTGCTCAATCTCCCACTTGTTTGCAAAAAGCCCTGGGGTACTGAAGTACTGCACTCTTCAGAGAGGAATATTTATTTACTCTCTTTCACCCTTTAATTGGGCACCATTTGCTGCTCTGAATGTTATTGCATAGCCTAAGCATCACTTTCAAAATGAAACTTATGTTGAGTCTTTAAAAGATTTTTCCCTAATGGAGTTCTAAATACAGATAACTGAACACATGGCATGGGAAGGCTTTTTCTAGTTGTTTTTTGGTTTGGTTATTCTGGATTGTTTGCTTACTTATGACTGGCTCTTTTTCTTGGCACATTAAAGGTATTTATACATGGAGCACTCGAAGGAGGCCTCATAGCCAAAATATTTGACATTACAGAGGGTCAGAGCTAAAATTCTTAGAGCTCAGCTTAGAGTTCCACAGCTGATCGTTTCTAAGGTCACATTGGGCAGGTTTATTTATCTCTTTGCAGCCTGTGAGCAGTCCAGTTAATCACTGCTGCTTTTGTTTGGAAGAAAAAAAAAACATGAGTTCCACACACTTTGGAACTCTCATCTTTAAAAATATTTAATATTTGTGCTACCAAAGTGAAAACTTCCCTAAGGTAATGACAAGTGAAGCAATTCAAAATGCTCCTGCCAGAAGGGAGCTGTCAGCCTGGTGCTTCCTCCCCATCCCCCTGCTGCTCTCCTGACTTACCTGCCTTGGAGCTTTTATCTCATATGAATCTCTCTCCTGCCTGTAAGGTTGTGTATAATGCTTTCTTTATGAAACAAAGGTTATTGGTAGAGTGGTTTTGGTGGGGTTTTTTTTGCTAAAATATGTAATTTATCTGAGCCACTCCACTGTTTCAGTGTCAGCCTTAAAAGCAAGATTTTTCCTTTGTAACCACATCCACTTAGATACACAGTAATGTTTGTCCTTTCATTATTGTAATTATTTATGAGATATTACAGTATAGGAGGCTCAAATCTTGAGAAAAACCAAATTGTGTTGTTGCTTTAATTAATTTGTTACATCACTTCAGTGTGGTAAGATCCAAAATAAGGGAAACCCAGTCTCAGTGTGCTCTGCTCCAGAATAATCTACTGAATCAACAGTTCCTATAAATAAGTTTGAAGTAGACATTCTGCTATCATTTGCAGGGTTAATGCCTGAAATGGGTGTCACCTAAAGCCATTGTTTTAGTAGAGACTGATATCAGTGAAGGTACCTGCAGGAAAGTTGTGAACTGTTCCTGCAGAAGATTCTTTTTTTCTCTTCAGATAGTAAATACATTTTCTGAGCTTGAGTAGTTGATTTATTTAGGTTGAATCTGGTGATTTTTTTGCTGATTGATGTATCTACATTTAATGTTAACTGATGTAATGGACAGATTTATCATTGCTTTACACAAATAGAAAAACAGACACATACAATAAAATGAACCACTAAAGATTGACACAGTGTTTTATACTGGAAAATTATACAGAAAACCCTGGATGCCCCCAAACAAAACATTTAAGGGCAGAGATCAAAGGTGTCCTTGACACCTGCCAGGGTGTCCAGATGCCAGCAAGGCCAGTTTCAGAGTATCTGGGACAAAACAGCACTGCAAACCAAGGTACAGTGGGATCATTTTTACTGTTTGAATGAACCAGAGAAACTCTGCTTGGGCCTTAACTTCTGAGTGCTTTTTTTTCTTCTTGTTTTTTTAGAATTTCAATCCTTTATTTGACATAGCCCCTGGGTATCATGCCCAGCTTCAGTGTCTGCTACAGAGACTGTTGACAAGACAGTGGAGTGAACACAAACTGCAGCTTGCAGTGTGTCTATAAATTCTGGGCAGTAAGTGATGTTTCAGCTCCTGCAGCAGTGGGGAGAGGCAGAGAGGTGTCAACTGTTTAAGAGTTTAGACCAACAGAGTTTAGAGAAATAGAGGAGGTCTGAGGCCAGACAGCTCTCCCCTCTATCAGCCTGCCTATCCCTCATCTCTAAAATTTCACATGGAAGAAAAAGCAAAGGCTGAAGAGCCTGGCTATGTTTTACAGCTGAGCAGTGCATCCAGACAAGTGTTCCCAGGGAGCCCTGGCAGCTGTGCCAGCCACAGGGAGGTGGCTCCATGCACAAGGCTGCAAATCTGAGAGCAGAGTGAGACCTCATTTCTTCACTGAGGTAGGTGTAGGTTAACTCATGATAAAGAAAAAGAAAGAAAAGCTGAACTGATTCTACTCTGCAGAGAGAAAATGAAATGCATGTGATAAAATCTCTGAATCCTGGTGCTTCTAGGAAACCTAACATTTTGCCCAGTTCTACCATCATAACCTGCAAGCTAAAGCAGGTCCCAAACAGAACAGCTTTCTTTTCTTTTTCCTAGAAATAGTCACCACTTTGGCCTCTTATTGTTTTAGGCAAAAAGTATTGTTTTATTCTGTGTGGCTTTTGTAGAAGGTAGTACTTAAAGTAGATTAAATCCAAGTTCCCCTCTTTTTGTTATTTTAATGTTTTGTCAGGAAATGTTAATGCTCCTGTGCCATTGCTTAATGGTTTTGTGTGTTTCTGCAGAGGTCAGAAAGAACTACATTTCCTTCCATTTTTAGAACTTGCTTTTGTATCCCCTGTGTATTCTCTCAAATTATTGCATATAATTTTCATTCTTTTTTTGGCTTGTGCTCTTCCTGAAAGCAATGTTCTGTGTTGCACGTTGCTCTGTAATCTTCTTAAGTCATCATTTCACTTGCACTGTAAATAGAAATCCATTTGTGTAATTAATGATTTTGTTATTATAGGAACTTTTTTTTCCCTTTAATTGAATTTCTCTTGTGCATAGCTGTCAAACATGCTATCTTTAGCCCAGAACTACCCAGCAGAGTGTGTTTAAGGGCCTGTTTCTTGTTGGAGAAAAAGTTAAGGCTTTCAGGTAAGAAGCTGAACATTTTTGACCTCATGATTGTGAGAAAGACTCTCCTCAGAGTGTAAATGAAGCAGCTGAGCAGCAGCATCTGCCCAAGTCAACATCTGTGAGGGAGCATGAACTTCCCAGTCCCATCATTCCAGTTCAGGAGTTCATCCCCAGATCTCATGGATAGATCAGCAATCTGTTCAGTCTCTTCCTACAAGTGTGGGGAAGTGCTAAAATGCAGAGCTCATGAGTGAGGGGAAGAGGTGCAGAGGGAATCAGTGCCTGGCTCATGAAAGAAAAATAGGAGCCATGGAAGAGACTGCAGAAAAGCAAAAGGTAATAACAGCAGATTAATAAAAAATTAATTATGCTCAATGGGAGAACACAAGAGTGGAAAACTCATACCCTCAGGATGTGTTCAAAATGAAGAGAGTATCTCTGAATTCAGAGTTGTTTGTGTTTGACTTTCACTCTTCATGTCAGTCTTCTCCTGACAAGAGAGTGGGTTTTGCTGCTGGCAAATGAGCCTGAAGCACCATCAGTTCTCATTGTGGCATATGGGATCTTTCTCCAAACATGGGATCTTTGTCTATGCAAGAATAACCTGGCTGTGCTGCTTAATAAGAAGAAATATGCACAGTCTAGTTCAAGCTTTTTTCTGCTTTAGCCATATCTAAAGCAATCTAGAATATCCCTAAACTGAGGTGGGAAAAGATGAAAGTAATTCCAGCTTTACTCTAAAACTGTTCACTGATGGGCTTTAATTTCCAGCAAGATGGGAAAACTCTCCTTATTCCTTTTTAAACAGAAAAGTGGCTTCAGGAAATGCAATTTTGAATTCTCTGCTTGCTGTCAGGAAAACGAATCTGTGGTTTTCTCTTGTGTTGGTCCCAGAACTGATTGAAATGCATGCATTTGTCAGTGCATTGATATTTAATTTCTTTAGAGTCCCCATATCTGAATTTGATATTTTGTATTAAAAAGGAATTACCCCCAACCCTTCATTATTATGAAAAACCAGAAACCAAGAGATGTCAGACACTGAGGTAACCATATTCTTTTATGACCCTGTCCTGCCCTTTATAAAAGCCAGCTTAAGTTGGTTAGAAATGCCTGTGATTGCTCATCTTTTCTAGTCATTACTTCCTGCATACACAGAGCAGAAGAAAAGTCTTGTGCCAAAGAAGATTAATGAAAATCTACATTACACTTCATTCAAAGCATCTGCCTGCTTTGGAAGTCATGCACTGGCACACATACTAATTAGAGCAGAACAAAATGTGCCTTTTTAAAATTCTTTTGGGGAAGAAATTGAAAACCAAGAAGCTATTTTCCTCCTAATTTTTTGAAATGGTCACACCAGCTGTGCACATTAAACATCTCATATGCAATGTGCATTTTGTAACTGAGACTGCTGCAGGGGTTAAATTAATAATTCTGCTTTCTCAGAAAAAGCACAACATAACAATCATCCTTGAAGAGGGAGAAATCTGCTTTCCTACAAATGAAAAAGTCAAAATGATCACTGAAAATATATCTGCACCTTGAAAGGATGGCCCGATGCTCTGTGCACAGTGCTATGCACTGGCTGCTGACTAAAGGGGAAAACAGATGGTGACTAATTTTGACAGAGGGAATAAAGCACAGGTAATTGTATGCCTGTTAACAGAACTGTTGAGGAATCTCCTGGAGCTGTGGAATGATGTGTGCAGTCAGACATGCTCGTGCTGAAGGGATTTTCCTGCCTCGTGGCTGTGAAGGAACAGGAGAGGAGGAAAATTGATCCGTGAGAAGGTGAAGTTGTTGCACTGGGACAAACATTCCTGGTCCCTTTGTGTGCCTGCTGGCTGCATGTTTTCCTCAGTGACAGGCTGAATCCAGCATATCCAGCCTGTTCCTGGCCTTGCCCTCAGCCCTGGAAAATCCCTTTGCTGTAGGAGGTGCAGGTGAGTTGTTGCCATGGAGCATCACAGTCCACAAGGGGAAGTCAGAAGAGTTCCCTGGAATTTAGAAGGTCCCTCAGTTGTGCTGTCAGTTATGAGTCATCAAGGAAAGCATTTCACATGATGGAGAAGAAGGGATGATGCTAGTTTAAAATTCAGGAAAAGATTTTGAAATTGGCTACCAAATATACGTATTAAAAAAAACAACAAAAAGAGCAAACCACCACCACCAATAAAAAAACAACACAAAGAAAACCATCAAACCCCCACCAAACCAACAAAAAAGCAGCATAAATGCACTTCCAGGTATCTACTTCCAGAAGATGGATGTGCTTGGAAGAAAGAAATCTTTACACATCTCTTCATCTAGCTTGCTACATGACAGAATAACATCCTTCAGTCTGTCAAGTTTTTGCCATCAAAAGGCTGTGCAATTCAAAGGAATGTGTTGTTTATACATTATTCAGTGTAGCTTTCCAGTTGCATACTTTGTAAATAGTATTTTTAGGGGCTTTGAAATGATGAGAAGACAGGGGATGGCCAGTTTTCATTAGATTACCTTACAGTTTTCAGCAGAACACAAAATAATTCTCTATAGAAAATGGGATGGTGCATGAGGAACACAATCACCCATTTTTCCTAAATGGGCTACAGCAAAAGGCCTTTCTGTCAGTGAAATGTAGTTCAAGTGAAAAATCAGAGTACATTTAGCTATGTGGCTCCAATTTTGTATGCAAATTGCCTTCCCACACCCTCTCAGTATTAATGCTTTGGTGACAAGCAAAGAATGTAATTCTGTTTTGAGCTTTTTATCTGATGATAAGTCTCTGTTCTCACTGCTCCCTAACTTGTCACCACTGTGGTGAGATCAATTGCATCTTAAGTGCTTCAAGTCATAAGATATTTAGCATATATTCATTAAAATTCTGTATTTTCCTCCATTAATATTTTTAAAGGAACTCCCTGAGGTTCTGGGTTCCCCTTGGTGTTAAAGCTAATTTTCAAGGACTTGTTTTAATAAATTGTTAAGAATATTTCCTTAACATTAATTTCTTTTGTCAAGGGGAGATCATTGCCTTTCTTCAATTCTATTGAGCCTGAGTGCTCAAGGAGACATCCAGCAGACAGTGTTACACTTCAGTAAATTGGCCTGCAAGATTTCACACTGAAAAACTGGGATTGATTCCACCTCCAAAATTCATGACATGGATATATGTCTTCAGCTTAGAAAACCTGGGCCCAGAAAATAAAAACCTGAGAGCTTGGATTGTCCATCTCAGTGAAGTCAGAGGAATGTTAATATTGATAGCCATGAAGGAATTGTGGGAAGAGGAGTAAATGCCAGGGAATGTCAGAAATAGTTGGAGGCAGAATTGAGTGCTGACACACAGCCACTGCCCCAGATACACTCAGGATGGAAACGAGACAGTTTTTAATGCTTAGAAGACTTTGGCTTTGCAAATTGATTTATAATGGCAGCAGCAAGAGGGAGCTGCCCCAGCAGAGGTGGGAGTGGCTGGTGATGGGTGCACACTGGGGGTGTTGGGGCTGTTCTCCTGCAGGTGCAGGTCAGACTCACTGCCCTGCTCAGCCCTCAGCCTCCAGCAGCTTTGGATCTCATGGCACTGCCAAAATCAAGGCTTGGTGCTGCGGGAGGCAGGTCCTGAATTTTGGTGATGTGGTATTTGCAGAGCTCAGGTTCTGTCACAAACTGCTGTCTTGTGGAATAAAGGGGGAAAGAAGGAAAAAAAAATTATTTGTTTTTAATAACTGCCAACACAATGATTTTAAATTATGCTAAAATAATTTATGGCTTCCTGCATCTTCATTTCCTCAGCTGCAATTTCCCTCCAATACAAATAAGCCATCCCAGTAACCCTGCTGGGAACCAGCACTGGGGTGATACGTGATCAAAATATATTTGTCTAAGGAGAGGAACACCTCACTGACACATGTTCAGGTGTAAATTCAGTGTTTCTTTTAAGAAGCTGCTCTGAAGGGGGAGGTTGACAATGGCATCTTTGCTGCATTGCTTGGCTGGGCTTGCAGTCAGCCATTCTTTCAGGATGAAAAATGAGATTTTATAGAGTATAGAGACACTTTTAAGGCTCTTTAGGGTGCAAATTAGCCTCCCCCTCTTTTCCCACAAATGTTGTCATGTCATGAGACACAATGAAGTTTATGAATTAACAGGTACAGCATCAAAATGAAAACCAGTGCACAGTCCAAAGAGATGGAACAAGGCAGGAGTTTCTTGATCAGGGTCAGGCAAGAGGTGTGTGAATGCAAGCAGGGGCTGCTTTATCACTCTGATCTGCTTGTAATGACAATGAGTGAAGAGATGCTGGGCATGGGCTGACAAAGAGTCTCCCTTCAGAGCAGGGAAGCAGCATCCTCCCCCAGCAGGTGCACCCTCAGAGGGAGAGCAGCAGCTTTGAACACTGATATTATCTTCTATATTAAACTCACACTACAGTGGAGAAAGGGACACAACCAATACCACAAAAGTGCCTGATAGTAGGAGAGCAGCAAAAGCATTTCCTGGAACTGAGACTGGCATGGACTGTAGATAATGCTAATAATGTGTATGAGGTTCTGCTCTTATCTCTGTCCTCTGTTTATTTTGATCGTTATAAACAAATTCCTAAAATTTTTAACACTTCATTGTCTCTTACACTGAGTGTGTTATTAAGATGATAAAAATGAAAAAAAATACACTATTTATTCTTCCTGATGTATTGAGATGGTCTGTTATACTGTTTTATTTCAGTTTTGAGATGCTGGAGATATCAAAAAAATTAATTCTTTTTTAAAGGTGGGGAGATTTTTTTTTGTTGTGTGAGGGTTTTCTTGAGTGTGTGTGGGATTTTGTTGTTGTTGTTTTTTATTTATTTATTTGTTATTTACTTCTCACTTCCTTGTGGTTCTGGGAATGGGAACAGGCAGGTGCCAAGTCCTAGGTACTATTGGACATATTCCTCAATTAGTGTTTTAACTTGTATATCAAAAAAAAACTCGAGGCAACTGAGGTTTGGACCCTAAATATTCCTTAGGGCTGCCCAGGATGAGCCACACACTGGATTTTAGAGCACCCTGAAGGTGCTGCAACAGCTCAGAAACAAATGTGTTGGCTAAAACCTGCTCCAATGTGTCAGGAGAAGACAGGCTGGAATTAGGCAGATCTGAAGAACTTAGGCCTGTAAACCTGCAGGAGGCTGCTTAGGATAACAAGTAAATCCAGATTTAAATATTTAAACTTCTAAGTATCAGAAAATGAATGCGTAAATGTGGAGCAAATCTGTTTGTCAGGCTGTGTGTGAGGGAAGGCCAGGTGGGTTGTACCACCTGATTTACTCTGCACTTCAGCTGCAGTATTTTATTTCTGTTAAATTCAACTGCTGAACTTTGTAAAGTGTTTCTTTCCTTGCTTCATTTACTGCTGCAGGCTCATATGAAATAGCTCTCTTTGCTGGAAGGGCAATCTGGGAGAACACCAAGGGTGCTCTCAGTTTCTGCATATTTAAGAAATGCTTGAAAAAGAGAAGTCTGTAGGGTTTATTAAAAGATATGGTTTTACTTGTGAAATAACAGGAATATGTCAAGTTTGCTTGCTTAGGAAAGGCTGGGAACATAACAGTGGAAGCATTACCAGAGATGTGTCTGTGTGTTCCATATATAAATTGTATTTGAAGACAAGCTCTGATAGAAGCTCTTCACTGGAAACACCATGTTTGGATGAATCACTGTATTTTCTGATGGCCTTTCTTGCATGCTGTGAAATTAAATAAAAATGAGCTGATGTGGCTTTGGCTGAGGGCAGTAGAATGGTCAGAAATATAATTCTGCTCCAGGGATGGACAGAGCCCTTCAGCTTCAAGTTTGGCCTCCAATTCTCACATTTCTTACTGTGTGATGCAGAATAGGCAGTACAGGCCTAATTTATTATTTATTGGTTAGTTCTTCGGGTTTTTCTTGTTTTGTTATGTTTTTCTCAATGATCTCAATGCTACTGTAAAGCTTAAAACAGAGAATTTGCTACCTCATAGTGCAGGCAAATAAATGCAGTCACTGGGAAAGCCTGGTCCCTTCTGATTTAATAAAATGATGCTATATCTGGAACAAGGTAAAAGTACTTCCTATTTATCCCCACCCCTGCTGAGACTAAAATTAACCTTAAGAGGTACTTAATGGCACCCAGTAAGCCATCAGATTAATTAAACAGCTTTATAACATTTACTTTCCGGGAATACACCTTTTCCTTTATTTTCATTATGTCTTTTATTTGACACAGTAGAAATGATATGTTCTAATAACTCTCATGCCACTGGTGATTTTCAGCATTTTTTTTGGGAAGCAGCTCCCACACTGTTCTTGGCTATATATGTGTATATATATATCTCTCTTTTCATGGAAGTGGTGCTGGCAAAACATCCCCAGCCATCACAGGCACTGACAGCTGAGGCAGCCTGGAACTGCCAGTTAATTTGGCCATTACAAATTTTATGCTAAATTTTGTCTCCTTTTTAGGGCTGTTGCAGGGATCCAGTGGCAGAGAGGAAAAGGCTGGCAGAGGGAGGGCATGACAAGGGTCTGCTCATGGTAATTCAAGCATGGAAAAAGCATCCAACTAAACACAGTGATAGAATACACTGAAGAAGATTGGTGGCATTTAATATTGATTCTGTGCTTATATTTTAGTTTCTTTCAGTGTGGCATTGTCTGAAGATTTCACAGATACCAAGGAGTACAATGTGTATGGAGCCTGAGGGGCAGAGAGGCACCAGAGGAGCAGGGAATAATAACCAGGTCTCCTGTTTCAGACTCCCATATTTACATTACATTAACATTTTTCTTCTTCTTCTTCTTTTTGTCTGTCATAGTGGCATTGCTGCTGCTCTAAATGCATGAGAAAAAATGAGATTTGTGACAGGAAGGTAAAGCTCAGCAGAGGATTGTACCAACATGGGTAGGATGGATAAGGATCTGCACAGGTATGGAAACATTTTCAGGGATCTGGTTCCCCTTTTTTTTTTCCATCAGAATTTCAATGGAACAGGCAAAACCTGGTTGTGTAAAGGGTTCAGATTACTTTCTCTCTCTTTTTGTGTAAACTTGAAAATTGCTGGGTTTCTTCCTGGGTAAAGATGATATCCATACTCTTGTTTCCAGACTACAAATCCCTTTGTGTTTGCTTGGAGCCATTTCAGTGATGCTCCTGGCTGTGGATGACAGAAGCCTGAGGGGTGCACACACCTTTTCCTTGCATGGCCACATATTTTTCTGTCTGTTTCTTTTCCTGCTTATCTTCTTACAAGTAAGCAAAAAGTACTTTCATTTAAACAAAATTATTTCATTTTATATTTGTTGTTTACAACTGGCCCATTATTTATTATGCTCAGTTCTTAACTCTATTACAATTTTATTTGAAAATCTAATTTGCCTAAACCTGGACCCTATTCCTTTATTCCCTCGGCCAGTGCAAAGGCAGTGCACTCTGTCAAAGGCTGTGGTTGGACTGGATCCAGGGAATATTCCAGGTGAGCTTCAGAGGCCCTGGGCTGGGCAGGGAGAAGGAGCTGGCTGTGCACTGGCTTTCCACTCACCTGGGCTCACTCTTTCTCCAAGGGCTGATTTTGGGCCAGTCCATGATTGCAAGGGGGACACTTTAATCAAGCCAGTCATCCTCAGGTGCTTGCTGGTGCCAGCACAGGGATCCCTTTCAGAAACAGAGCCATGCACTCCTGGAGGCAGCACAACCATCAGTGTAGTTTTGGGATTTGGTCCCTGGAGCATGGCTGGAGCCTTCTGCATAAAGGAAATAACAAGTATGATTTAGGAGAGGAACCAGAAGAAACAGCTATTACTGATAAGAAATTATTGCAAGCAAAGCCCTGGATCCCATGCCAGTTGGCACCCTGAATTATTGACCAGATTTTCATCAAAAGGACTTGGATCATTTTGAAAAGTGATGCAGGAACATGTACTTGAGTTATCTAATGATCTAAAGCTTTGTATTAAATAACTATTCAGCTGCAGTGCCTGAGTCAGTCCTGCCCACCTTCAACTCCTTTCCCTAGCTTGGAGCATTGTACACTTGGTGAAAAAAATACCACCTTCCTCAATGTACATTAAAAAAATTATTAGCTTTTTAGATTTGATGATCAGTTGAATTCACAGTAATTGTCTGTTACATCATAACTTGCATTTACAGATTCCCACCGTGATACAAAAGCTGAAAGTATTTTTCCCTCAGCTGGTTAATGTATTCAGAGTCTTTTAACTATGGCTGCAAGTGATGAAAACATGTCATTTTTCTGACATGTATTCTCAACCAGGAACTCTTTACTTGTCTTTTGCAAGTACAATAGACTGTCTATAATCATATCCTAGCTCTAGCTGGGGTATTTTTGAAGCAGGTGCTCATGTTAGTCATCAACCCTTGCACATATTGGTGTGCCTCAGATGCACCAATGTCTCACTGAAGGCACTGGGGGCTGTCCCTGCATGGGGACATTGTGACACGAATTGGGGCTGCATTTCCCAGCCCCTTGTGTCAAGGTCTGTGCCTGAGGCAGAATGTGAAATACTCCAAGAGAATGGAGCAAAAGGAAATTGAAAAATTTATCTAAAGCACATTTGTTGGTGGCAATCATGGTGCATTTGGGAATGGCTTCCACATGAACTCTGCTTTCCCTGGGCTGTGAAATTTGTTCTGGGGTATTTACATATTTTTACCATTTTTTTTTCTTAATGGGAAGAAACAACAATAGAAGGATGATATTGCCATTTTGTGTATATCAAACCCTTACATTACAAATTTATGGCTGTGCATAAGGTCAGCTGGAGCACTTACATATTTTAGAAATTATGGCTTGTTTGGGACACTGTATTGGCACTGAGAACAAGCAAAATATAAAGACAAATAGCAGCAGAGCAATGCATGCACAGCAGCATTCCAAATGTTCAGTGCACAGAAGGAAACCACTTTTGTAATACCACATCTCCTTGCTTTGGGGTTTGACAGCCCACACTTGTGCTCTGCTGGGCTGCCCCATCCTGCACAGCTTCTGCTGGGTTCCAGCTGCCCTGTGACCTTGTTCTTCCAGCACAGCATCTCCAGAGCTGAGCTCCTGGGGCCATGGCAGCACAATCCTTCATCCAGAGCTGAAGCACCACACCTGGGAGCCCACTTGAAATGCCCTGGGCAGGTGAATTCTGAGATGCTGTTGGTGAAATGCTGGGAATTGCCTAAAAAGAAAGGATTTTGCTGCAGCAGAGACAACTGCTTTTGAAGCAATTTTCTGGCCCACACAGCTTCAGGTCAGTTTTGGTTATGGGTGGTCAAAGCTTAGCCTGTGTATTTTCAATTATTTGCTGGAAATAGTTCTGCATATGACATCCTTGGAAGGGAATTAGTTTGGTTGCTGGATAGTAAAATGATTATTTCAGGTATTGTCACTTTATCCTTCTCCTGTCAGCACAGATTTACATATCTACAGAAGGAGCAGTGGAGAATTATGATTTCTAGCAACGTTTGCCTTCCAGCTGAAGCCGCAGTGAAATGATTAAATTCATCTTAAAATAGGGTTTTTCAGAAAGTAAGCTGACAGAATGGAGAGGGTTCACTACAGGGCTACGAAAATGATTCCAGGTTTGGAAAACCTGCCACGTATTTAGAGGCTTAATTAGCTCACTCTTCTTTAAAAGAAAATTGCCATGTGATCTGATCAGCCTACAAATACTTATTTTGTCATTCCTGGTGACAGCTCCTCTCCCTTTCTCACAAAAGCATAACAATATCCAGCCAAACTATTCATTGCTTGAAAATAAGGTGCAATATTTCTAATTAGCTAGATAAACAGATAAGTGTCCAAAAGCAGAATGGATACTTGTATCAAAGATTCAAGACCATGGACTTCCTATAGGGATGAGCTTAGCTCCAACACAGCCTGATGAGGGCTAAGGGACACTCACCACCAAGGACATCCAAAAGATCAGTCTGCAGGAGGAGGTGAGATGACAACAATTACTTCTGCCCTTGTATCCCTGCAAAAGGGAGATGGATAGGTAGCAGAGAACAGAGCTTATTTGGAATAGACACTATTTTACAGCCTGCTAAAGACTTCAAGGCCAAAGTGAACACCATAATAATGGCAATTAAGGTAGAGCTGGCTATCTTTGCAGGTTAGGCTCTTGAGTTAATCATGCAAAGGTCACTCCTAATGCCACTCAAGCACAGCAGACATGTAAAGCCACCTCTAAACCACCTCTGATTAAAATGAGTTGCAAATCTTATCTTTCTAACTAGTCAATTAAAAAGGTGTTATTTTTGTCAGCAATACAGTTGTTCTTTTTTTTTTATTTTATTTTTTTTAAGGAATGTCTGCTTTAGAATATAAGGCCCCTTCCTACAGATCTAAAATATTTTACTGGAATTTCAGGCATACAAACAGAATTTACTTGAAATTGTGTCAATGAAAAAATATGGTATTGCTAAGTTTGTTTAACTTTTCCTTCAGAAAAGTAAACAAATACTGTAGTGAGATAAATAGATACTGCCTGAGTAGGCAGGCAGAGAGAAATAGAATAATCTTATAAGTCTGTTGCATAGAACGAGTAGATTGAATATGAAGTACAGCATAAAATGTGATTGTTTAAAATGGAAGCCAATTACATTTCTGTTTTGAAATACAAATCTTGCAATCTCGTTCATAGATCTCCCACCCACTATTCCATGCAGCTTGCAAAATTCTTGATGAGAAGAAATATTTTTTCCACCCCTTGTAGGGAAGCTGTTCCTATTCAGATGCATGGGAAAAACTTTAATTATTAAACCTTTCCTCTCTTAGAATGCTCTGCTCCAATTGCATAACATTGTGTCCCTCAATGGCCTCTTTCCTTCGTGCTTTGTCCATAATTAGGAAGAAGGCACTGCTGGAGGCAGAGCAGGACCTGTGCTGTCAGGGCTTGAGCCTTTTGCCAGGATGAGTCTCTGCTGTGCCTCTGCAAGCAGCTCACTGCCAGTTATTTACAGAGAAGAGCCATCTCACAGCAAACATCTCCCTCTCAATGGTGACAGACTGAGTTAGGAGGGTGAAATAATAAATCCCACAGAAACAGGGAGCTGACCTGTTATTGAAGGAGAAATCACCCCTGCCAGGTGCTGAGAACTTTGGTGGCAGCACAAAAATCTTCCAGCCCCAGAATAAAAGTATTTTGCATTTTTTTAGAGCATTTCATGTCCTCAGGATGCAGAACAGATGTTTCTTAATTCTTCTAATGGTTCTGTGAAGCAGGTCAGCATTATCTCAGCTCTACAGATGGGCAAGGAGTGCAGAGGGGTTGAATGATTTGTCTCGGTCCAGGGCATGAATCAGTGTCAGAACCAGGAATAGGATGCAGTAGTGCTTGGGAGTTCATGCACATGCTGAAACCACTCAACCACACTGTGCCCATCACAAGAAATGGAAATTAATTTTTCATATTCCTGTTTCTAAAGAGAGATTTTTGGATTTCAGGAAAATTAAATATTTATTTCATTATGTATGACTTCATAAGCCTATAATTCATACCAGATAGATTTATTGGCTTTATTTCCCCATGATAATTAGATAGTCCTTGTTGATCTAATGGGTTTGTGATTTTTAGTGATGTATCCATTTGCCCAAAGAAACAGCATTACTTGCCTCTTATGTACTTAGGAACAGACTTAAATGATACGCACATAAAATCTTATGGAGCTACAATATTAAAATGCAGGGGGTTTCCTTCTCCTAAATGCAGGTTAAATATACTAAATTAATTTGCAACTACTTCAGTTTTCTAAGCAAATTTAATCCTCTGATATTTATCCGTCTGGCAGCATCACAGGCCTCTATGTACTTAAAATATTGAGTATTCAGAGTGCTGAGATGCTGCAGTGATACCAGCAGATTGCAAAGAGTTTGCAAACATTCATTAGTTTGCCTTTAGCAGGGAAAAAAACCCACCCAGTGCCTGTGGCTGGGTGGTGATTCAGCCCTGTGTGCAGGACAGTGACTGACACTGGGAGAGAACATTCTGGAATGAGACAAATGCAAAGGAGAGGTTTTCCCCTAATCCCAACAATCTCCTTTTGCTTCAGAACCTCCTGAAATACCTCACTGCTGTTACCATGTTACTGAAGCCTCTGCAGCCATGGTATCACCATAAACATTAAATCTAAATTTTTAGTCCTTTTGTCTGGTCAGACTTAAAATTAATTTTTTTCTATCATGCTTGTTTTTTGGGTTTTTTTTAATCAAAAATATCCTTTCCTAGAGCTACAGAGATCCTACTTTCCCTGTGCAAAAATTAGTCTCAATCCCCTTGCCCAACAAATCAAAGACTCCTCCTGTTTCACAAGCCAGTCTTGAATCCTTAACATTTTTTTCCCTGGGTGAAAACCAGATTAAACTTCATCTTCTTTGTATAACTAGTATATAGGAAACTGTGGCACTGAACACAGAAAACCTAAAGAATATCCTGACCTTTTCCACAAATGAACATTGCATTTGCAGCTAAAATGTAAAAAAAAAAAAAAAAGCCCAAGCATTATAATATTTTTCATTCCTGCATTATTATGTTCATGATAAATCTGGGGAATCCTGTGGGTGTATTCAGCCAGAAAGTCCAAAGTAGGGCCTTGATGAGTATTTTTGAATAAATGTGTCCTTTAAAGGTTAAGCATGAAGGAGAGGATGTAACATTTTTGTTCAATTTCACTAATGTTTTAAAGGCAGCATTACTGTCAAGCCAAATAACATCTTAGGAAAAGACAAGGATTGAGGGAGGCTGAAAGAGTGACCCAGAGGAATCTCTCTATAAATATAGGGAAAAAAAAGCCAACAGCAGAAAGAGTGAATGGACTAAATTGTGAATGGATAGGTTGGTTGTGATCCTGCTTTTGCTTCTTCTTTCTCTTTCAGTCCCAAATGAGACTCCATCCATCTGGGTGCACATGCCCTGCTCGCCAAATTTCTGCTTAGCCCTGCAAGGATCACAACTAATTACCCAGGCAGGAGATTCTCATCTGCTCCCCTCCCCTGACCTCCTGTCAGAGCTCTGCTCCTCTCCTGTGCACACACAGGAGCCAGAGCTTGGCCAGCCTGCTGGCAGAGGGAGGAGGATTGAAAAGGGAGACAAGAAATGCAGATGGCTCAGAACCACCTGTCAAGGATTCCCAGGGTGCAGACAGATTAGTGCTGCTATTTTGGTTGCAGTGGATGCAACAATCTCTTCCCCACAGCACCTGATGGGGACAAGTTTCTGCTCCAGGGTGAGTGGTGGGAAAGGTGGTTCCCCTTTTCCTTCACCTCCTTCCTGGCACATGGGGGAGACACATTTAAAACCAAAAAAAAGAAATTAAGCTCTTGATGAGAGTATTTCCTCCATTTCACGTGAACCTTCTCTTATAATATGTTAAATATAATTTTTTCCTTTGTCTTGTACTATGCATTTGGGGCTATCCTATTGTGGCTGGTTTGACAGCCATATCTTTCTTGTTTATAATACAATTTGACTGACAATAAGTCAGGGAACTGTGATTTGAACTCCTCATTGTGACTGGCCTGACAATAATCTCTTTCTCATTTATAGTGCCATTTGATTGACAATAAGTCAGGGGATTGGCAGCTGGTTAGGTTTTTTTTTTCCCCCTGAATGTATATTTCTAGCTAAGACAAGACATCTATTCTTAAATAGTTTGACAGATAATTTGTACAAAATTCTAGAAGGGTGATATTTCTCAGCATTCTTATTAAAATAATATTGTTCTTTGGCTTTGTACCAATTTCACTTTTAAGATGATGGTTTTCCTTCTTTCTCCTGTGCCAGTTGTGCCTCTATTTTTCACCACCATTATTAAAGCATTATAAAATTGCAGTTTATATGTTAGTAACTGTTACATGTGTTCTTGACAATTTTTCTTCTTAACAAGTATGAGAAAAGCTGTTATCTGCTTTGCCAAATCAGTGTGGATGTGCTATAATTGGGAGGTTTGGGGGAACTCTTTTCAGTCGTTCTGCCTGTGTATTGTTAATTGTAGTCAGTCACTTCCAGGATATTTTCTTTATTTTTATAGAGAGGGAATTCTGGCACTCACTGTGCTGTTGATAGGTATCATCTCTAAAGAAATACAATTTCTTTGACACTTGGCACGGCTCTGCCTTCCACTAGTGAGTCTCAAAGCCAAAACCAGCACATGATGTGGTGATGTAAGAGCAAACAGCAGTTTGCAGTGACCTTCTTCAAAACTTGGCTGGGAATCAATGCCAAAATGGCCCATGAAACACACCCTGGCAGTGGAATAACAACCTGTCAGGCTGCCTCATGTGTCTGTGCCCTCCCTGCAGCGTCCAAAGTGTGAGCATGGATGGAAAACAGATACCCTAAAGAGCATTTTTATTTAGAAAACAAAAAAGAGCCCCAAACCCACCAACTCATATTTGCATCTTACTGGTGCTGTGCAGTTTCAGTCTGATCATTGGGGGCTCTCAGCTGGATATCCTTCAGCCACTGTGGAGGTGGGGTGAAGGGCAAGGGAGAAGGGCTCATGGGCAGGAAATCAATAATGGTGCAATTCCCAGGATGAGGCTGCAGAAGCTGCAGCCACTTGTAAGTCCATTATTCACATCAGTTCCAGTGCCCATGGTTATAAAGAACATGTTTTTAATACCCCTCTAGCCCTACACAAGATGGATTTAATACAGAGAAGGATTAGTTTATATTGTTTGCAGAGCACCCCTGAATTTTTTAACTGGAGGGATATGATCTCTGCATAGTTTAAATGTCCCACTTTCACATGCATATATTTTGTATAAAAATACTGGGGAGATTTTCTCTGGTCACTGAGTAAATGTTCTGCTCAGAAATAGTTTCAAAATTCTTCATAAGGAGTCCAGTCAGCTATGTCACTTAAATATGCTTGAGGGACTGAAGACTGAACAAGCAAAAGCACAAATTGCACTGGAGCTACTGAGGAACAAAAAGTAGAACAGGTATGTTTGTGTCTGTGCTTGTAACCGAAGGATGAAAGTGTGAAAAAAACCTTTAAATTAGTTCTGAAAAAACATCAGATTTTAGAACTGTGATGCAAAAATATTCAGTTGAACAAGAAGCCTAAAATGAGAGCAAAAGGCACTAGGCCAGAGAATTGAAATTTAGACTTTGTTCACAGTGGAGAGAAAATTTTATTTCTTGTTTTCTGTTCCTGATAATTTTTTTTTCTCATGCTGTAATCTCATGCTGCTGTTTATCTCAACCTGTGACTTTGCTTATTCCCTCTTCTCTTCTAAAAATCATGAAGCTGGCGGTGCATTTAATCAGCCTCTTTCCTAAATGATGCCAAATAAGGGAGCATATTCCCATGAAACACTTGAGCTGGTGAATTTCCCCTGTTAAATACCACCATTTTAAACAGGGAAGATTAACAAAATGAAAAAAAAAATCAAAGGGAACAGAATTAAATTTCAAAGCTACTCCAGGCTAACGTAGCACAGCGCTGAGCTCTGTGCTCTCACAGAGAGCTGCTGGCCTCAGGCAGGCTAAAGAAAACGTGTTTTACATCTGGAGCAGAGTTGGAAAAATCTTAATACTGCTGGCCTTGCTTGTATTTTTCCTTGAACAAATGGTGAGGGGTGCAGCAGCCACTGTTGCAGTGGAATGGCTTTCATAAAACAGAATGGCTGAGTTTTCTCACTGCACTTCTGCCACTACTTGGCAATCAGAAGGGATATCTCATTCACTACCATTTTTTTTTTTGTTTTAATTAGCTGCTAGGGGGCTGTTTGGGGGTCAGTAGGGCCAGCTATGGGGTAGAAGCAGGCACAGTTATTTACCTTTCCAGATCCATTTAGAGTGGTTCCTACTCCATGAGTAGGAGGTGAAATAGTTTTTTCTATGAGGTGGAAGACAGAGGCATCTATGAACTCTGTCTTTTTTTTTCATTCTGGGGGTGCCCTAAGCTATGCTTCCAGCAGTAGTTAAATTTTAAAAATTTTGTTAATTGTGGATCCTCCCATTAAAAAGTGGGAAAATGGACCATTTTGTCCTCTGGTGAACTATGATGGAAGACTGTAGTGCAAGAAAGAAAGATACAGGACCAAAATTGGAAGCTCTTAAGTTTTGAATGATGAACTCTTTCCCAGATGACTGTATGAAAAGGGAAAAGGCAAATAACAGCAGAAGAAGAACATGGAAACCAGCTTCCCTGTTCAATGGGCTATTCCTAGGGAGTACTGCTTAAAGTGAATATGCAAAGATATCAGCAGAATATGCTATATTTATTGTCTTCTCTCTAAAAAACTGCCAAAAAGCTTCTTCTGATTTATCACAATTATTAACATTTAGCCATCAAAGAGTATCACAGGTAAGATTTATTCATGTTTTTTCCCAATACTTCCAATTAGCATGTCCAAGTTACATGTTCATAGTTTTAAATGATAAGGAAATTCTTACCTGTGTGAAAACCTTTTCTATCGTCCTTGTGTTACCTCAAATACAGAGTCTTGCCCTCTTGTATTTTATCTCATATAATGCAGCCCAGACAGTGCAATACTTGGAAGACAGGTTTGTGGGGTTTTGTTGAATTGGTCACTACCCCTTTTTGTATTAATGATTTACTTTTAAGGAGGAAAAGAATGCAGTTAGGCAGAAGAGACAATTTTCACTCTTTCCACCACTACTGGCAAAACATTCTCCCAGGACATGATTGAGAGAACTGGCTTTCAGCTCCCATAGGTTATAAATAGAAGGCATTGTCATTGTCTAGCAGTTCTCCTGCAAAGCAGAGCTAACTGAGTAGATTAATAAAATATTGGCATTAAAAAACCATTTTCAGTTAAATTTTAAAGTAGCTGATGAAGTATTTCTATAGCAGCCCTGTCAGCTCATGCTCCAAGTCCTAACCTGTCCTGCTTGGCTTTTTTGTGTTTGGTTGGTTTGGGATTTTTAAATACCTGAGCTTGGGGAGAGTGAGAGCATCCTGTGCTTAGAGTTACAGATTTACAGAATGTCTTGGGTTGGAACCTTTAAAGAGACCCCATCAGACTCCAGCTGGCTCTGGGGGTTCAGGTCAGGGATGGTGTGGGGGCAGAGAGATGGGCATGGGACAGGGTTTGTCCAGCCTGGCTCTGTTGTGGCTGCTGCTCTGCCCTTCTGTGCAGAACGAGGTGAGCAGAATGTAAAAAATGGTCTGGGAGTCTGTTAATACCCTTAATGAGGGAGGTATTTGCTTTATTTTAAATGAAGTACAGTGTGTGCCATATCAGGTCTGGTATTTCAGGGACAGATAATTTGAAATCTAAGAGTAATTTACCACTCCAATATCAGCCAAAACATCTCTGTTTGGATTTTAATTCTTCTCCAGCTAAGGGATGACAGCAATGAAGATTAAAGCTTTTTTTACTTCTCTTTATGATCTCGGCAAAGTGCAGATTTGAAGCCCAGAAAAAGGTTGACCTTCATATTAACCTGAATTTCTTTTCCTGTTTCTTCTTGAACATATTTTATTCTCTTTATGCACAGTGGGGCTCTTTTTTCATGTGCTCTGCTGTTGAACAAAATGCCAAAAAGATGGAGTGTGCACTTTTACATCAAAGAAATGATGAGACTGTGAAAACTCATTTCCCTTGTGACTCCTTAAATTGTTACTAAGGAATTGAATGTGTCTGTTTGAAACAACGTGTCCCTTTAAATTCTGTTTTCTTATTTGTCTTAAAACAGAAAACCACGGTTTCATTTAGATCATGATCCAAAGGCCACTGAAGTTAAGAAAAGATCCTTAGTTACTGCAGTGGGTGGTAGGGCAGATTTTTCAAGTATTTCCCTGTGTAAAACCCAGAACAGGCAGTTTTAAAAAGAATTGCTTATCTTGAGGGGAAAAAATTGCCTGGTGCATTTTGTTTATTCAGCTAGTTAAAAGTCTTACCTTCAGATGGGCAAGAACTAAGTGAATTCCCTTCTTACTGCACAGAATGGATTTGACAAGGACAAGAAAGGTCAGGCTGTAGTTAAATTCAGAGAGCCAAACCAGGGAAAATATTGATTTACTTCAGTTTTTCTCATACATAAAGGTGATGTGAGGTAGGAGCGAACACAGTAAAAAAATCCACAACACAAACTCTGTTGGAGGAAAACCTTTTCCAGTGCTACACTAGTTTTGGATAATCCCTCAGTGCTGGGCTGAATGATTTGTCACTGCTTCAGTCCAGGAAGCTGCTAGAAATGCTCTTGATTGGAGTGAAAGGCATTGTGAAGCAATTAAGTTCTGACTATTAATAAAGCTCCCACAGGATTCATTAATTTTTAAAAGTAGACAAAGACTGCATTTAGTAGCTGTAGAACTGTGGCTATATTGAAATCTGGAAAAATGTTGCACCACGTCCATGTTGTTGTAAATATTCCTTATCAGTTTCCAGAAAAAGGTTGTGATTTTCTAATTTAAAAAAGCATTTAAGCATATGATAACATTTCTTTCATTTTGATGGGATATAAATTAAACAAACAGCTAAGCCCTTTGCTTAATAAGAAGCAATTTGAATATCTGCTTATAGCCCAGGTTCAGATTTCATTGAAGTTTCCATTCCTCTGAATTGAAGCCATAATCCCCTGAATTGTCATGGTATTTTCTGGATCCAGAATCCATAAAATGTCACTTTCCTCCCAGACACAAAGCAGCCTTCTTAAAGATACCCACAGTGCATACCCATGCTCCTTTCCAAAGCTCCAGTCTTGTGCTCTCTTTATTTTACAGTTTATTTCTCACTCCCAAGACATGTAGTAATTTAAGCAGGTGAATTTTACAGCTCCTCAAAACAGTGATTGCTTACTCTACCAGTCCAAAAGAAATCCAGTTCTGGAGGAGATTTAAACCTTCTCTGGGCAGGTCTCTACCTCTGGAGGTGGTGAAGCACTCACACCCTCCCTCTTCCCCTTCCTGTGCTCCTGCCACACTCACACCCAGTTTCAGGTTGGTCAGACTCTATTTTATGCTTAAAAAGAGTCACTCCCTGCTATGATCCCATGCTGGGATAGCACAACAATGGAAAAACATTGCTACCAGGAAAATCTGTTTAACTGTTTTCAAAATGCTGGAGCCAGCAGCCCGTACCAAAGCCTGTGCAAGGGCATCAAGCCAGATTCTCAGATTCCATTGTTTATCATCTCACTTGGGTTATTTCCCAACAACTTGGAAAATGTATGACTGGTTTTGTATCTGAAATGAGTTTGCCCAGTGCCAAAAGGAGATGGGTATTTACAAAGCAAGGCTATCTAGCATGACTGGCAGTCTTTAGGGCTGATGAACTGAGTGGCTCTAGTAATTCTGTTGTTGAAGATATAGCAACTATATTCTGAATTACATGGGGGCATTGATCTGGGTTGTGGTCTGTTGGGTTTATTTTGTTCTTTTTCCTGGTTAAATAGTTCTGAGCCAAGTGGTTGAGGCAGGTTTTTGTTCCACATTGCTGGTTGTGAATCTGTGAGTGCAGCAGATGCAGGAATACAGGTTCAGAGACTCATGAAGAGGTAAGTGGGCAAATTTGCTCAATGCTGCTGATTGCAGAGCTCCTTGTGCTAAGCATTTATTATCTGGTAGGTAGAGAGAAAAAGCCTAAATGTACAGGTAATTTGTTAAAAAGCCTTTCCTGTAAACTGCACTGGAAGTGGATATTTTACACTACTGCTTCAAAGTCAGAATATCATAACTTTGGTTTCAAATCCAAAGAAAGCAGGTACCCATATCCAGTGTTAGGTAATGCAGCCTTGATTCCAGAGGATGGAAGGTCACTGGCTTCAGGGTTCTTGGAAGCAGAAGAAAAGCAGTTTGGAAGGAAAAAAAGAAACCATCAGAAGATCCAGTGTTCATTTTTAAACCAGTAGGTTGCATTTAAAATCCTGCCTTGGTATTTTTGCCATCAGGAACAAGTATATAACAAGCTCATACCTTTCAATCTAAGAAAAATTGACAGCCCTCATATGTTGAAAACCTGCTATGCCAACAGATGAACTCTCCAGACTTCCAGGAGTAATTTCATTCCAGGGGTTCTGCTGATGTGCTTTTTATTTTAAAATAATGGTGGTTTCCACCTGATGAAACATTTGGCATTTTTTCTAATGTGTAATAACATAACCACTGACATTGGGTTTGTGACCTACTTTTCATCATCACTAATTTTTGGGGGTAAAATATTTCAGTAAATATGGGGTGATGTGGGGTTTGTTTTTTCTTTTCAGGCTAAAAAATTTCTTTAAAGAAAAGTGAAAAGGTGAAATTCTTGCAGAGGAATGGTAAAAAATTGTTCTGCTATTTACAAAGTGCACCAATGCCTTTTGATTAAAACTAAAAGTGAAAATCTGACTCTAGCTTGAGAGCCTTAGAGACAAAATTCCTTCAGTGAGAGAGAGAATGAAAAGAGTCAGGTAGCACCTGTGAACTTCTGCAGAGTCTCAAAAATGTGCTGCTCTGGAAGAGCTGTTCCTAGCAGTGTAAGGGCATTTATCTGCAAACATTCCTTCCACCCAGCTACTTACTTACCTTTGCTGCTGTCTTTTGCTTGTCTAGTGCAAAGTGTCCCTGCCCATGGCATGGGGGTTGGAACTTTTGGGATGATTTTTAAGGTCCCTCCCTGCCCTGCCCATTCCATGACTTCCTCAGGACCTTCAGGAACATTTATTGCCTCCATAGCTACTGAGCCATGCAGCTGAGAACAAGACCAATGCTTCCTTTGCAGTATGTTCACCAAAAAAAAAAGAAGTCTACAGAGTCACTAAGTCTAAATATCTGCACAAGAGGAGTATTTTCAAGAACTTCCCAGGATAACATCCTAAAAAATGCAACATCAGAAAGAACTGCAAGGCATCATTTGCATAGAAATGATCACAGTATTCCATGGTGGCCTGATTTTTGCCTCTGTTTTAGGATATTTATGAAAATTCCAGGCCTGATTACTGTAATCATTTCATGAAAATAGTAGAAATGTCCTGAGTCAGTGCATTAATCTGTTCAACCAGTCATAAGAAAATATTTATCTCAGTTATCCAATGCTAAAGATTATGTTGCTCAATTTCTTAATCTTTAGTGCATGTAATAACACAGAGGAAAACACTTTGCAAAATGCTTTCTGTCAAGGAAATTCCAGTCCACAGTAAAGGAGTGCACTTTGAAATAATGAAAAACATCTTTTGGGGCTATTCACAAAAGAAACACTTTGTGTGTTGGTGAATGTTAAACTGTAAATAATGTTAGTTATGTGCTGGTAAATTATGCACACATATAAAAAAGGGAGCATGCTCAGCAACTGGGGAAGAAGTTGTTATGACACTTAGGACATGTTATAACTGGAAAAGAATCTTTACCATGGCTGCATTTAAAAGTGAAGAATTTTTTTTTTTTTAAAAAGGGAAAAGGAAAGTTAAATCATAATTTAATTTTGCCTTGGAATCTATTCCCTTTCAGAACAAAGTAATAACTGTCAAAGTAGGTTTAGGAACAGAGCTGTGAGAGATGTTAGAGACCTAGAGTCTCTGTTAGTGTCAGAGGCCTAGAAAATATTATTTCTGAAGAGTGACTGTGAATTGGGACTCTTTTAGATTAACAAAGAGACAGCCAGGGCTAGGTGACCTCCCTTCAAGCTTTATATTTCTATGGAAATAAAAAGATCTGAAGGAGGGTCACTGCATCCAAAGACATAATCCTATGTTTCAGGAAATAAAAGCTGCTTCTGTATATAAAAGTTGAACTGCCACCTAACCTACAGACTTACATGAAGAAATAAAGGGAAATTGGTGTCCTTTTACTCCCAGAATAAGCAGGAAAGCAACGTGCCTGGGATGGCAAGATTTTGTTTACATGCAAGAGAATGGAGCTTTGCTTAAATTCTGGCCAGAATGACCTTTGTTGTTTTGTTAATATTTCTTATAGAAATATTTTGCCAACAGATTAGATAATACTTGGAAGTTTGTGGTATTAAAACAATAAATAACGGGTTTTTAAGTGTTTGTGGTAGATGTGTTTACAAATATCATCACAAAGAGCACCTGGCCCCCTCAGCAGCTCCTGACAGCCCAACTTTCCAGCAAGACTGCTCATCAATTATACACATGAAGTATATTCCATCTGGCCATATACTTTTCACTGGAGTAATGAATGGTGCCTTCATTTATGAAAATCATCTTTACAACTGGGAGAAGACTCTAACAAACCATCAGATGAAAGGCAGAGGAAAGTGAGCTCATTCAAACCTGGGATAAACAAATTGGGAAATTCTCTGTTCACTGTTCTCCAAACAGTCTGTGATAACATTCAGGGGTCCTTTTTGTGCTTTGCTTGCAGGAATGCACAGAGGTGCCTTTTCTTTTTGGGTGCCAGGGGGTTTTCCAGACATGATTTTCTGAGAACAGGTAGGCAGGAGAGAGGGAGGAGGAGTAGAAGAAAGGGTGGACTGCAAAGGCTGTTGTAGGTTTTGAAATTAAAAGCAGATAAATTAAATTCTCTGATTTGCCCGTGTAGAAAACCAGTGGTAGAATTGAGCTTAGTACTCAAATCTCTTGTTTAGTGTTAATTCTCTTCCACAGTTCCTCAAAATCAGTTCTGTTTATCTTCCTTGATTGTCTATATATATATTTAGGTATCTACTGTGCTTGCCTTCTGTCCAGTGCAATGAAGAGTTAACAATAAAGGAGGTTTTAAATAGATGTTTTTTCAGATTGTGTTTGCTTTTAGCTTATTCTTTTGAATCCAGCAGGAACAGTGAACATGTGAAATTGTTATTATTTTCAGTTTTTTTAGATGAAGAAACATTCCTAATCTTATTGGTTCTATTTCTGAGAGATTCTAGCAATGTACTTCATCCTCTGGACAGTTGCTGCAAAGAGGTTTATAAATCTGAGACATTTGTACTTGTAATTTTTTTTTCTATTTTATTCTTGAGATTCTGCCTGGGAAGGAGTTGTTTTAAAAATTCATTATTATTTGATTGCAAGTTGGATGTCAGCCAAATAAATTTTTGAATTTGAAAGAAAATGCAGCATCAGCTTCTTTGGAACTATAATGGAATGAAACCCTCCAAGCACTCATTAAAAGGGCTTCTGACGTCTAGCAAAATTAGATGAGGTGTAAATCACAGAACTACCATATGTGGTGGTTTGAGACGGAATATTTAATTCTGTAGAATCCAAACCCAAGGCTAAAGGGAAATTTAACTACACCAGCATAATATTTTGATGATGGAATAAGTAATACTGTTTTAGATGTCTTACATTGAAAGTTTAATTTTAAAAAATGTTAGTTAAGGGAATCTCCATTGAAATCCACATTGTTATCTGCATATAGGCAAATGTTTGAGGAATAATACTAAAGTACAGTAATGACTTTTCTCCACTGAAGAGTTTCTGAAGGCTGTAAAACATTACTGGAAAATTTTGATTGCAGAAGCATGATCATAATAATTATTTCTTCCTTTAGCTTCCTCCTGGTAATTCTGTGGCCTTTGATGTAGCTCATATCAGGGTGAGTGAGCTGTTGCTCCTCAGTCACTGAAGAACAGAGCTGGTCCCATTGTGGAGGTAGAAGGGATCAGAAGCCATGAAAAAGTTTTGCCTCCAGTCTTTCTTGTACTCAAAATGCAACTGAAAAGTGATAGCTTTTTCCCAATAACTGTTACAGTAGTATTATAAGTAAATATTTCCATGAATGCTCTATCCATTCACCTTTGTTGGGATTGAGGCTTCATTATGGTAATGCCATGCAAGTTTCAAAGACAAAGTGCCCGGCATGAAGTCTTTGTAAACAGACAGGAGGAAAGGGATGTGGGTGCATCACCTGGATAAATAAATACACAAAAGAATGGGTCTCACTTTGTTACACATGAAGCAAGTTGGATTTTGATCCCTCGTGGCTCTATTTGAACTATGGTTTTGTGAGATTATATAGGGGTTTTATAAGTTTTTGGATTAATTTAAGTTGTCAGGCTGTGACTCAGCCTTTAACTGCACTTTTGAGAATAAAGGTTAGATGGTGTTTTTTTAATCTTTATTATTCTCTAGATGCCTTTATGAAAGCAGACAAGAATTTATTTTGCATGCAGCAAAAGTGTAACTGCCCCAACATGAAAATGAGTTGAAACAGAACAACACATTTGTTTTCTTGTTGATACTGCACATAAGAATGGAATATGTCTGTACAGATGGGATGGGATGGATGAATAGACTTTGATTCCTCAAAGAGAACCATTTGTTTGTCTCTTCAAGCCAGACAAGGTGAGACTTAGGAATTATATTTTAGGAGGAATCACTTTGAAGGCAAGGGAGAAATCATGAGAGAAAACTGTCATTTGAGGAAATCTTGTGCATAGTTTCAAATTTATTAAGAATAAAGACATTCTTCAGAAAAGGAATGAGCTTTGAAAGATTCAGGATGTGCAGCTCTGTGCTGAGAACAAGGAAGAGATTTGGTTCTTTCACATTGTTCTCTGGAGTGGGGAAGTGGAGCAGTGGGAGTGTGTTGGGATCAAAGGATGGTTGGTAATTTATTTTGTGTCCTTTTCTACAGCTACTTTGATATCCAGTAAAAGCTGAAATGAATAATGTTCATTTTTTGAGGAAAATATGGTGCATTTGAGAACCAGTGTTCAAATGAGAAATAATCCAGTCTGGTCTCCTTTGTGCTATCCAAAGCAGCAGTGTCTTCAGTTTCAGAGATAAGGGTGGGAAGACTGCTTAATTTCAAAGGTTTTCACTTTTATCTTAGTCTGGGAAATCTGAATACTTTAATGGGTTTAGGTTTTTAATTTAATTCCAGGTTGCTCATCATTTCACCTTTCAGCTGGGCTACAGAGATAATTCAATCATATTTCCCTTGACAAGCCATCTGAATTACACTTCTATTTCTCTGCAGATGTGAAAATCAGCTGCCATAATAGAGAGTGTCACAGAGTTTTGCCTTCCCTCCCTCTTTCTCCCTTAATTTAGGGACTGTTCTGGCCTTGCTTCATAATGCAGATGTCCTCTGACAGAGGCATGTGAGAGACAGCCCTTGTATAAAATGCAATGTGGTGGTTTCAGCACAGACACAGACACAATGTCAAAAGTTTTGAAAGTAAGGCCAGAGAGCAGTCATTAGGCAAAGAAAAGCATCAAATGTGCAAAACAAGGATGTTCTTGAGGTTTGGAGAGTGTAGGCTCTGTTTTTGCCCAGAGTTCAAGTAACGTGCTCATTTGTTCACATGCTTTTTCCCTTCTGTGATTCTTTTCCAAAGTCTCCTAACTTTTTTCCAGAGCTACCCCCTTGCTCTCCACCACATAACCAGATCCTAACTTCTGATGCAAATACATGGACATGGAGGAGGATTCTCTGCTCTGATTCTTGATCCCAAATGGGTGATCAAGAAAGAAAAAAAGGTGAACTAGTAATTTCTTAAATGAATGTTTTCCCTGTTAGACTTTACAATTAATTTTGTACGTGAAATGTCCTCTCTTGGAGGTACCAAGAGAAGAGCTCAAGCTTTTCACAGGTTTGCCTGAATGCTTGCTAAAGACAATGTCACATTTCCATGCTCAGATGAGGTTTGTCTTTTCAATGCTCATCTTCTTTTTGAGGTCACTAAACATGAAGATTTTATCTCCCACATGGATTTCATCACCTCTGTTTTTGTGTCACCTCTGGAGGTGGAGACAGCAGCAGCTGCTCTGTAGTTACACGGGGCTTTGCTGGATTTAGAATTCCTCAGGTGTGAATTGCCACCACCATCCCTCAGAGAGGTTTCTGCATTCTTTCCTTTAGGAAGCTGACTGTACTGCCAGCATTTTCTTCTAGTTAAGAGGCAAGGAGCCATCTAAGGCACATAAAATAGTTTTCCCTTGAGGCCCTGGTTGAAATTCCTGAGTTTATTCTTTTTAATTCAGACCATACAAGCTTGTGCAATCTCAGGGTCTAAACCTACCCTTTACATGATGAGCTGTTGTTCTGCAGGTATAATTTTCTGTCATTCTTCAGAGAGATATGAGCATTAATCTTTGCCCAAAATACTCACAGGAATACTATCAGTTATTTATAAAATTGGCATTCATTTTTCATTTGGCAGGTGTTCATACCCAACCTTGGAGATCAAACAGCCTTTTTATTCAAGGCATTATTGGTGCCTTGCTGAAGACAGTCCCTTTCAGCAAGGGAAGGAGCACCTGGATATTTCTACTTCATAAAGTCACAGTCTGAAATAAGGTGGGGTAAGGTGAAATAAAAAAATATCCTAAAACAATTTAAGAAAACTTAAAAGTCTGCAACTACATGTGTGTTGTGTGCACATTCATGTTCATGTGTGTGCGCATGTATGTTTACCTTTTAACATTAGAATGAAACTTTGTAATATACCTTAAATTATAGTGGCTTTTCAGCCAGTAAATTAGATAGACAAAGGTTATTACAAGAAATACCTGCCAGTGTAATTAGACATTTGAATTACTTAAATGGATGGAAAGCAACTCAGACCAAATTAGGATACTTCTCACTTTATTTTTTGGTAAATGACAAAGCAGTCTTCCCATAGGCTAGAAAACTGAGGGAAAGGAGGAAAATATAGGAGCACAAAATAAAGATATTTATATTGCAGTGTAAAAGAGCTTTGTGAAGTAAAAATATTTTGCATCAATTTTTTTTTTTTCCCCACAAGGTTTTATTAAACCTTCCTTTTCTCAGGCTTTTTTATAGCCTGAAGCTATTTGTCTTCATGGCATAACAACACTGTTTGTAGTTAGAGGTATAACCCATCTGCAGTATTACTTTTCAGTCTGTGGCTCTCTTGATGCTGATGCACAAGTAATAACTTTTTCTTAGCAGTGATGAAGCCACAGATATTCTCTGTGAGACACAGTTGAAAATCATATTTCATAATCTTGTTTCAAACATCATTTTAATATTTAATAGGACCACGTGTGACTCTGACAGATGTAAACTGTGATCCATGGCATTAATTTCAGTGGGCCAGATTCAAGTCTCATCCTGTAATGGCAGTGGACAGTTAAAGTCAACGTGACTGGGAAAGGGACCTGAGGAAATGAAACTCCACCATCTGTCTCTGCTTCAAGTTGGGAAATTGCTTTTAGAGGAATTTAAGAGCTACAGATCAGTATGAGATGGAGAATTTGGAGAGGCAAATGGGTCAAAAACCATTGACAAAGCATTATAATGTGGTATAATCCTTGTGGAGAACAGCAGCCTTCTGATACAAAGCAATGCAGAAGCTGCTATTATTTTCAGCACAGATCTGTCCCATTTGAACTGAATATGAATATCATCATGCCACTTGTGGCTTTTTCTGTGCTTCAGCATTTTTTCATTTTATTCTGGCTTTCCTGTGCTATTTCTTTATACTTGCCATTATATATGTGTATTTTTTCTATAATTTATGGTTTTCTTTTAGATTTTCAGATTGTAAAGAATTCATGATGCAATCATCTTAATTTTTGATGTACTTCTAATCTTCCCTCCATGTTAGGATAATTTGCTTTCCTGTCTTAATCTCTTACATTCTTTTTTTCCTTATCACTGCTAGATACTTGTACTTCCTTGAGCTATTTGAAGTCCATTACCCTTATTTTGTTAGCTGCAATTTAAAGGAAGAATGGAAGACTTATCATTTTTATTATCTTTTTCTCTTGAATTAACTTCCACTTTAAGATTCTCAACCACTTCCTCCTAAAGAATTAGAATTAAATCTAAAATAGCTACTTTCTGTGTAATTTCCTCCACTTCATGAAATAAAAAAGCAGTCCCTGCCACATCTGAAGAATTGAATAGACAACTATGTCCTGCCTAAATGCTTTTTCAAAGAGAGCCTCAGATAGTTTCATTCTCATCCTACTAGGGAATGTATTCCCATTCCCACAAGCTTTAGGTCTTTCCAGTTTCTGCCTCTAGAAGCTTCTATATTGAAAGAGCCTTCTGATCAGGAGTATTTTTGGTTTAAACCTGTCATTATGTGCACTCTGTCTCACCCATTTTTCAGCTGGTGTTTCAGATATTTCTGTCAGGGTGTGCAGTGCATGTTCTTTGAGGAGCAGTGAGGGAGCTGGGGCTGTTCAGCCTGGAGAAAAGCAGGCTCAGGGATGAGCTTGTCACTCTCTACAACTCCCTGGCACAAGGCTGGAGCTAGCTGGGGTGGTTCAGGCTCTTCTCCCAAGCCACCAGTGACAGGACAAGAGGGGAAAGTCTTCAGCTGCACCAGGTTGAACATTAGGGAGAATTCCATTGCATAAAAGGTGATCAGACTCTGGAATGGGCTGCCCAGAGAGGTGGTGGAGTCACCATCCCTGGAGGTGTTTAAGGAAAGGCTGGACATGGCCATGTCTGGTTGACAGGGTGGTGTTGGGTCATAGGTTGGACACGATGGTCTCAGAGGTTTTTCCACCCAAACTGATTCTGTGTTTCTGCCTGTGGATCTGTCCTGCAGGTGTTTGATGGCTCACTTTGCATTCTCCCTTTCTCAGAACCTTTTCAGTGACCTCGCTGTCTCCCGCCCTCCTTGGCTTTGATCACACAGATTCCAAATCTATAACCTGAAAGGAGCAGGGAGAAAAGCCTGCAGACTTTTTTCCTGGCACCCTTTGAAACTGGTCCAAAGCCTTGAGGAACAATTCATGTGGAACATGCTCATGAGAAACAACTTGCCAGGCTGGTGAGAAGGTTTCCCTCAGCAGTTAGTTCCAGAGAGAACTACCCTACACGTCCACCTGTGCAGCCAGACCTGCCCATGGCACACCCTGAGCCTTTATGGGCAGGGATGTGGGCACATCGTGGGGCTGAGGGCTTGGATAAGGTCAGCATCTCAACTCACAGCTTCTTCAGCACCTCCAGTGGCCAGGTACACAAACAGGAGATGCCACAGGCATCTTTGTGCTCTCTGCACCAATAAACCTTGTTACTTCAGGGAAATGATGTAATTCTTGATAATTGTTATTTCTACCATTATCTGAAGCTATGGAAATTAATGTCTTCAGCTAATTAAATAACTGCCTGTGTGCTTGACAAAGTGTTATATTTATGCAAGAGAGTTATTTCTTCAAATTACTGAAAATAGTTGCATTGAATGAGTACAATGTGCCAGTTGGATTCTTGGCATATACTGTCTGTTTCAACATTAATACTGAGGGAAAATTTAATCTACTCAATTCTTTTATGACATCTAGAAGACAAGACAGGGATCAATGCATGCGTAGCCTCTCATTTTTGCCAATTTTATGCAAATCAAATGGCAAAAAATGAGCATAATTTTGTTCCATTATTCCATTATGCCTGGTACAATTATTGTTTCACCATCCTTGTTGCAGACTATTTGATATACTTCTTTTTTCATTTTTTTGCAAGTATCACTTTCTAAAGTCTAATAGTACAACTATTCAAGTATTGACTGAAAAAAGAAAGAAGTATTTTTTTAAATACACAAAAGGAAAAAAACTAGGAAAATTAAGTAGGTTCCAAAAATAGCAGCTGGAAAGTAAATGGTAATTTCAGAAAAAGCAAAGAATTTCACTGCAGTATTAAAAACATATTGTAAAGTTAAGTACTTGATTATTAGAAGGTTAACAAAATAGCCATTATGAAAAGGATGGGTTTTTTAAAAAAGAAGGGTAAGAAATCTGCATGAGATTATTTTAAAGTAGAATCACTAGGACTAGGCAGCATCACTCTAAAGGAGATGAACCGTGATATTAAGATGAAAATTATTTTAATCAAAATACTGATTACACTGCTGATTTAAGTTACCCAACATTTTACTTTCTGTCTTTTTACTTTCTTTCTTTCTTTCTTATTTTTTCTTTTCTTTTTTTCTTTTTTTTTTTCTTTTCAAAAGAGATGAAATTTGTCAGCCTGACAACATGGACAGAGAAGTCACACTTAAATAGCCTTGGAAGAAATTGGTGTAGGACTTACAAAGCTCCTGGGTAAAGTATAATGTGATGAGTAAGAACCAGTAAGCCACTAATAATAAATGCATTCTTCCTAAGCCTTGCAAAGGAAAAATAGTAGATAGGAGAAAATTGGAGCAGATGGTTTATTTTTATTTTCAAACTGTTTTAGGAAGGGCTTTCTTTTTAAATATCACTCAGCAAACTAGCTAGAAAAAATGTGGAAACCTCTACTAAATTCTGAAGGAAGGGTGTAAATCCCAGTAAGGTCAATGCAATTTCATTACCTCCTAATATTTCTTTCAGTATTCTGTTGAATCTATGAATAAAAAGAACAAATACAGAAATAAAGGCAACAGTGGTATGAATCCCAAAGATCATGTCCTAATTTAGAAAAGAATGAGAGAAAATAACTCAAAGTAAATGCTTTCTCAGCTAGAAAAACTCTAATAGCAGTGTCCCTTTGGGATCATTAAAGGGTATTGGATAAATTCAGTACACCTACTAATGATGTGTAAGAAAGGTTGAATTGTGAGATGGAGCTTTGCTGACGAGGAAAAAATGCCCCAGCTTAGTCAAGATTAACCAAGATTGTGAAAAACTCCAGAAGGAATAGCAGGGAAAATAAAAGGCAGCAGAATGAATGCAGTAAAAAACTCAGCAGAAGCGACATTTGCAGTGGGAAATGTCAGTGCAAGATGCATCAAGGTTTCAGTATGGCAAACAGTTACACATCTGTTCACCAGGAAGACTTCTAAAAACTTTGTATTTTAAAAAATATGAGATTCAGACTAAGAGTCAAGATCAATGTCAGCAGATTGGCCCTGTCATAGATGAAATGCTATCAGATTGTCAATTTAATTTTTAGCCTGTGTGCAGAAAGAATATAGAAAAATATACCATGATTTTATTCCCTGGCTTGGTAGATTTTTATTTGAAAGCAGAGAATTGTTTCAAATGGTGACGATGCCATCGGTGCTGATAGAACTTGGTGTTGTCTGATCTCTCTTTCTGAAGCATCTTTCACCTTTAAATGGACCTGAACCAAAGTGTGATTTATCCTGTTATTCTTCATCCACAGTCTAAAATTTATAAATAAGAGTGCAAAAAACATCTTTACTTTTTCTTCTTAATGAAAAAAATCTGCAGAGGAATAAACATTCCAATAGAAGTCTGGCTCTTTCTTTGTAGGATAGATTTTACACCTCAACTCATGCATATGCATAAAAAATACAGATCTGACTCTAAATTTTTCTCCACATAAACAATGGGGAAAAAAAAGGGGGAAAAAAAGCGCATCAATTTCCCCCTCTGTTGTTTTGTAAATGTTTCTGAGTTTGGTAAACTTCCTGCAGCAGTCACAGTCTTTATTTACTTCTGGGAGATGATGGTAAAAAATGTGACCACTGTAGCAAAATACACACATGGGTGTTAAGAAAGGTAAGAGTCTTATATCAAAGTTTCACTTTAGAAGCATGCCAGTGAATTTTCTGGGAATTTTATTTCTTTCTAACTTTAGGAAAAAAACCCAAACAACTAGGCAAAGGAAGGCTTATATTACTTTCTAAATATTGCAAAAATGTGTAGGCAAGGGGAGGCTTATACTTTTAATCTTATAAAATTGATACCTCCCAAAAGTTGACTTACCAGGTGAGACAATTGGAAGAGAAAATTGTAATGTGCATTATTCTGTTAGCACTGGAATCCGATAAGTAGAGACAAGTTGCTTTTACCTCAGGAAAGAGACTGATGGTTTCCATTGTATCAGAATTCTGGGGATTTTTTTGGAGTGGCTCAGGTGGCCCAATCTTGCTCAATGAAAAATTAGTGTGTGATTTATGGGGAAAAAAAAGGAAAAAAAATCCTTTTGCTGTCCTCTGTACAGAGTGTTGGGTGCATATTTGTAAAGCAAAGGGGAAGGCTGCACTCAGCCCTGCCAGGCTCAGTAGGAAGGCTGCACACTGCACACTGGGAAGCCTGTGACTGCTCTGATGTGCTAAGCTAGAGCAGGAGCTATCACATCTCTCTGCAGCCATTACCTCCTCTGCAGCTGTCTCCACATCAGTCTCACCAATGTGTCATAAGGCCAAGGCAGGTCCATACATCCCTGTCCAGAAGCAGTGCAGAGCTTGGCCTCTTCTACTTAATGAGCCCAGTAATATCTGTCCCAAGGAGAAAGGAAAGGGCATAGGAAGCATTTGTTTCTCTTCATATCCTTGCAAAGAGGTCAAGCCCAATGGAATTCTTTTTTTTTTCCCCTCTGCTCTTCAGCCACTTACATTGTTCTGAACAGAGCTGCAAAAGCACTGCACTGGATACTGTAAACAGTGCCGAGCATCCTTAAGTGAGGGGGATGTCTGCAGCAAGGCTGCATTGATCCCAGCCTTAGGAGAGGGCCAGCAGAGCAGGGAGGGTGCCTCTGTGTGTGCATGGGGGGTAGGGAGGAGAGGATGGTCTCCTCTTTATTCTTGTCCCCTGAGTTTTGCAGAGATTCTGAGCAGCTGGAGGAGTCTGTGCTTGGGGGCTGTTTTGCTTATCTATTCTACTCTCTCACAACAGCAGCCACTGAGAACTTTAAATATACTGTTTTACTGAATGAATGTAAATGTGTCAGCATTTTTCTCATTATATACAGGGACTTAAGCTTGGATAGCAATAGCCTAGAAGCATTTATACTTTATACTTATTCTATTTGTTTTGCTTTCCTACTACAATGGATATATTCTTGGAAGGGTTTGTTAATATAACCTTCTACATCACTAGTTTGTAATCTCATTATGTTTTTATTCAGTAACTTAAAACTTTTGATAACTTATTCAAATGCTTTTAAAGTTCTAAATCTACCCAAGATGGTTCAGTACATTAGTTCTTTAAAAGTGTAAATGATTTCTGTGTCAAGAACTGAAAGGATGAAAGGTGTAAAATGTTACACTTGCAAGAAAAGTGGAACTTACAGATATGCATTTAAAGATGAAAGGATTGACAGATCTGACTTCCCTCAGCCAGATTTGTTAACTTCATCTGACACCAAAAAAATCCCATCAAATCAGCACAGAAGAGAACCAACATTGGCATTTGTACATCATTCCTTTCCTAGAGTTATGAAATTTCTACTGCATTGCTGTGGCATACGGCAGCCAAAAGGTTTGCTTTCCTTCATTTTCATAGTCTCTTAGTTCTTAGCCAGGAATCAGTGGTGCAATGTTTCTTCCTTGATGCTCTAAATCTAGAAACCTCTCTAGTTGTGTTTAGATTTTTATTTATGATTGTTTGTGCAGTAAAAGTACCATTTTCTGCACCTCTTATGACCACCATCGTCCTTTTCTGTTGGCCTGTTTGGGTTGTTTTGTTTGGTTTTGGTTTTATGCTTTTGCCTGGTAAAGGATTGTTGAGATCTTAGCTTTGCTGTGAATGGTAATTCAAGAAGTTTTGAATGTTAATTTCAAACAGTTTCAAAAACTTGGCTGATTTCTGTAGATCTGAAACAAAATCTTCATCCAGACTGAGAAAAAGATGGTTTAGACGGCTTTAGAAGTTTCTTGGTTTAAAGGAATTGAGAAAGTGGAGAAGGAATGTATGTCCCTGTCATGGTAAGCAAAACTATTTCTTCAAGTGTTTATGTATTAAAGAGTATTCTTGAACTGACTTAAGTCTTGGACTGTGCTCTCCTTTGAACTGCATCTCTGGTCCCATAATAGTATTTAACAGAGGACAGTTGTTCAGCAGCCTTAATCACATGTGATATTGTACAATTAGCAGACTGTTCACAAAGGCTCCGGCCTCGGCTTCTTATCATAAAATATAAAGCAGTAACAGAATCTCCCTTTCCTCTCTTTGCATGAACTCACCAATTCATTACCAAACACATACAAAGAGATGTCTAATAGCTAAGAAACGTGTCAGGACAATGAAATGATCTATCTCAGCTCTGGTAGGAAGACAATGTACTCCTGGACTGAAAGGGACTTGTGCATCTCCTTAAACCCTCTGGAATTAAACTGGAAAAATCACTTTACATCTCTGTTTTCCCCACATACTTGGCGGAGATATACCCTCCATCAAGTCTGTAAACTCCTTAAGGCACAGACTCTTTCTCTGTGATGTTTGTACTTTGTGTTTGACATCCTGATCTTGGTTGGATTTTCTTCTCACACAAAGCTCAAATGGATGCTGCTGGATGCTACTGTGTCCCTTACAGGACTACTGATAGACTTTGGAAACTTTGGCGAAGGTTACTTGGTGTGCTTGGGAAAGGTTAAACCAAAACCCAAACAAATTCCTACGGGCTTCAAAGGTAAAAACTTATGAATCTGGGGAGGAGTCGATTTGGATCTGATTCCAGACTAACTGGGTCACTTTGAACCTATATATTTAGAGAGGGTACCAGGAGATGAAATTAAATACCCTTTCTTCATCTGCTAGGAACAGAGACATCATGTCATAAACTCCCAGTTTCAGTGTGAGGAAGAAGTTTATGAGGGTTTGACTGATTGTAAAATGAAAACAGGTTACAGTAGACTTGAAAAAAGCTGTGGAAGGAACACACACGCACAAAAAGGATTTTTTTTGGCAACTTTAATACGAGGATTACTTTTGTACTGCTCCATTTACAAAAGCAGCATCTTTGTGAGCGCTCACCATGCTGTAAACAGGAGGCAATGTCTTGATTTGAACTTTAAATTCGGAGGATGGAGTTGAGAGGGAAGATGAGCGTTACTGTTCTTACAAACAATTCGATAGGTGAAGGTATGGGTGTTCACGTCTTTGGAATGGGTCTTAATGCGTCTGCTAACTTTGGGCAGCAGGTTTGTTGCAGAACCCTGACAGCCTGACTCCTGAAGCAGACAAGGGTCTGCACAAGCCCTGAGTTTCTGAACTGTGGGGTAAAATAACTGTGGGTTCAAGGGGAGATATGGGTTAGGCGGTTCTGCAAGGCTGCACCTTCCGAGCACCTCAGCCAATGGGGAAAGGAAAAGGCACCATGAGGCCGGGAGTTCAGGGTAAAAGAGGCTGTGCCCTCTGAAACTTCGAGAGGGAAAACCCTGCGGGTGTGCGCCCCAGTGGCTCTCTTCCTTTATTCCAATAAAGCTGCAGGGCTCCTCTGTCTCCTTTATGGACACTGGCTTTTCATAGCGTGATTTTCTGTACAGGGTAAACCTTAGGAAGGTGAGGTTCCCAAAACAAGCTGTAACATCTCTTCTGCTGCCAGCCGGGAGGAGTTCAAGGCAAACCGCCTCTGAACTTCGCAGGACCTGAGGCGAACACAGGAACCGAGGAAGGTCCGAGCCTCAGCCCCGGGGTGCGGGGCAGCTCCCCGCCAGGGAGCCCGGGACGGGGCGGGATCGCCTCGGGGGTCCGGGCGGCGGGGGCTGCATTCCCAGGGGGCCGCATTCCCAGTGCCGCTGCATTCCCGGCGCCCTCCATTCCCGGCGCAGCTCCAGCTCCCCCAGACTCCCATTCTGGAAGCGTGGGCGGGAGAGGCTCTGGGGGGGCGGCCACCCCGCCGGACCCCCCTCCCAGCGAGGGACGGATCCACGCGGGCCGAGGGGCGGGAGGCGGCTCCGAGCGGCGGCGACAATTAGCCTTTAAAAATGGCTGCTTGGAAGCTGTCAGCCGGAACCGAGAGGGGCTGCTAACCCTCCTCTCGCCGCCTCCCGCCTCCCTTCCCCGCAGGGCTAATAACGGCGCGGGGATAAGAGCTCTCCAGCGCTTTCCCCGCCCCGCCGGAGCGCGGTGCCGTAGCGGCTCCGGGCCCGGCCGCCCTCACTTCCCAGCTGGCTGCCTGGCGAGAGCGGGCGGCCCCCGCCTCCCGCGCTCCTCCTCGCCGCCGCTGCGTGTGTGCCGCGGGCACCGGGATACAAAGGAGAAGGGGGAGCCGCGGGATACATGGTCCGGGGTGGCGTGTGCGCGGCCGTGGGGGTTTATCTGGCGAGGAGAAAACACAAGGTCAAGAGGCAGCTCTCCTCCTCCTCCTCCATGGAAGAAGACGGGAGCGATGAGCCCTGAGGAGGACGACGAGGAGAAGAAGGGGCGGATGGCTAAGGGCTGCCGCTGCCGGGCTTCCCCTCGGGAGTGACGGGGTGCGGAGGGCTGAAGGGGCCGGAGGAGGCAGCGCTGGGGTCGGGAGGGAGGAGAGGAAGGCAAGGAGGAAGCGGGGGGTTTGAATCTCCTCGGCTGGATTATCTCCTCTCAGGGGGAGCTGCCATCGCCGGCCGCGCCTCGGCCCGCGGCCCCCGCGGCCAAGATGGACCTGGGCAGGGGCGGCCGGAGAGCGGGGGCTGCCCCCGCGGGCCCGGGCGCCTGGAGACCTTTCCCCTCCGCCTGCGGCTGCTGCTTCGCCTCGCTGCTGGATGTGAACAGCTGGCTGCTCTTCTACGGCTTCCTCTACCTGGCCCTCTATGCCCAGGTGTCCCAGTCCAAGTCTTGCGACAAAATCTCCTGCTTCTCGGGTCATTGTGTCAACTCCACCTGCGTCTGCGACCAGGGCTGGGTGGGAGACCAGTGCCAACACTGCCAGGGCAGGTTCAAGTAAGTCTTTGCTTATTGCGATTTTCTTCTCATCCCTGCATCCTTTTCCTGTCACTTTCCTGTCACTTGCCTTTTGTTTTTGTTTGTTTGGGTTTTTTGTTTTTATTTGTTGTTTTGCTTGTGTCTGCTATGACGTTGTTGATGTGTGGGGGAAGTATGTGGCAGGAGTTATGGATGAAATAGGTTCTTCCAGCTCTTCGAAGCACAGGACACAGCTCTGGCTGACTTAGCGCTGAAAATAGGCTGCTCCACTTCGTGGGAACTGAGAGACGGGGAGAAATCGGCCTAAAGCTGTGTCGCCGCTGTCCCTTCTGGAAGTGTCATGGAAATGACATGTGCACTTCATGGGGCTGCCCAGGAAGCGAAAATTAGTAATGGATTTTTATGACTTTTTCCTTCTGAAGAGTGAAAGATTTAGCTCCTTCCAGTCTTCCTTCCTTTCGGTTGTTTGAGCTGTGTGGCCATGGGTCAGTTTCATTCAGGACAGCACAAGTGCAACTGAGTGAAATGGCCATCCCTGGTGACAACGTTTGCAGGAGAGATTGGGAAATACACAACAGTAACGTATTTTTACAAAGGAACGAGTACTCAGTCGAGGTTTAACTACCTCATTCTTAGAAGTCAGTGTGATACCGAGTCATTGATCAGTGAGAAGGAAGCACACCCTGACACTTGCTTTGCTACATGGAGTGGGAAAGAAGACTTAATTTATAGGGCTGTCACTTTCCTCCCGCCCCCTTTGGTATCAGTGTAAAGACTGGCTGTGAAGAATACTGTTTGCTGTTATTTCGCTATATAATCTTGGACAGGACATCTCATTTCATTCCCTGTAAAACACCCCTTATAAGCAGGAACTCCATTTATTAAGTATGTTGACATACATAGCTGGAATGTGTTCTGATATCTAACTAATAGCAGTACATTGGTGAGACAATGTCTTAAAAAAGTCAAGTTCTTTTCTTTGAGTAACTTGTTTTTATAGGTTAAATATCAATAACTGTTTTAAAATTGTGTTTAAGTTCACTTTTTCTCTTTGGAGTACTGACATTAAGCTGTATAATTTACATCTATTTTAAACATCAGGTCACTCATTCCGAAATAAACAAAAAAGAAATCCACTAACTTGTTAGCCTGGGAAGTTGAGGAGTAGTTGAAGTCGGACATATTGGCTGAAATAATGTACACAGTGCCGAGAAAGAGTCAGTTCACTGATATTTGGTGGATACAGCAGCAGTGAGATGATAACCTAGCTATAAAACTAATACAAGGCAAATACAATACAATTTTTTTTTTTTTTGCCTATGAACTTGATAATAATGTTTTAAAGTTGGCCATTTGTTGCCTGTGTGTTACAGCTGTTTGGGGTTTGTCCTCATATGGAACAATGGGCTGATTTCGGAGAGTGGTGAGAGGAGGCCCAGGTGAATCTTCTTTGTGTATGTGGATCTGCAGAGCTATTATTTCCTTGCTATAAAGAGATTACTTGTATCCTTTGTCTTGGTGCCACTCACAACAGACCCTGTTAGTGCCAGGACCAAAGCAAATGGTAATTTCTTCAATTTCAAAGCTTGTTGTGAATGAGTATATTCTCTGAGTTGTTACTGGGCCGGAATCCCGTCCTTACTGGTATTATCTTGCTTATCTTTTGAAACATCTAGCTTTCTTTACCCTGGTTGTGTTTGTCAAGTGAGGAAGCACAGTAGTTGCATTTCCCCTTCTGGTAGAAAGTTAAGAATCCATCTCCACCTAGAGGAAGTTCTGTCTGAATGTTGGAAGGGCTCCTCTTCTAAGCTGAACTAACAGAGTTTAATTGAAGCGCTGTCTTGGTGAAATCGGAATAGATTTCTCATTAACTCCTCCATGTTTTTTCATGCTTAGCTTTAGAAATGACAGTGACACTTGCATTATTTCTCACGGGAGTAAGCTGTTGGAGACCTGTTTTTTACTGAGGACACTTTTCATAGCAGCGTCTTTGACAGCTCGTCTTTAGTCTTTATTCTTGGAAGCAAAGTAAACTTTGCACTGAAAATAAGCATTTTAAGATTTAAAGCTTTTCCAGCCCTGGGAGTTGGGGATGGAGTGAAATGTTAGAAGTGTCTTACCCTGCTGCCAGCAGCAGCTCGGAGCGGTTGTGTTTTGAATCCTGGAAATTCACATGGGTGTGGAATGGGTGATGAGCTCCGTGTATCGGCACCTGAAGAGTTGGAAAAAGAGGTTACTCTGCCTGATGGCTGGGTGATTGAAGTCCTTCCCGATCTCCGTGGCAACTGATGGTTTGCCTTACTGACTCGGCATATTTGCATTTTGTTCCCTTTTGGCTGCGAAGTATCCTTTGTGCTTTACACTTAAGTAGCCAGGGCTGGACTTTGGCAGCAGTGGTTTAAGTTCCGTCTGTTGTACATCACTTCTGCAGCATTTGTCTCTGTCATTAAGGATTATCGTGAAGATTGTTTCAGAATGGCAAAGATTGAGAAGTGTGTTCGGCTATTAGAGCTGCATTAGCCAGTTCGGAGGTTGGAGATACGATCTGCAGAAATGTTAATAGAACCTTGGGTACTACTTTAAACACTTACAGGGTTTCCAAGTCGCAGCTGTTTGAAGTGCCTGCGTGTGTCCCTGTTACCCGAGATTTAAATTGAACTTTTAATGACCTAAATTGGACATGTATAAAACCTGTTACTACAGTATTTGAACAAACACGTTTTCAAGGGTAGACTTAAAACACTTGAAAATAAGAGGTTTTTGTTTTGTTTTTTTTTCTTTTTTTCATGTAAGTGATGTATGGTTGTTTTTGCTCTCTGGGAATGAGCGACTTGCTTTAGTAAGTACCAGGAACATTGTGGTATCAGGAGCAATACTCTGCCTGAGGGTGTCTTGGGACCATTAACTCTTTGGTGAGAGATGTGTAGTACTTTTGGCTTTGTTTTATTTATCTTCTAAACTGAGAAACAGTAACATAGCAGAGAGACATCAAAAATAATTGATCAATCTTCGTAAGCAGGTGTCAAAATTAATTGACAATACTATGGTAACCTTGCCTTTTCCCTGTAGGAGAACCACTGAGTGAGTAAACTGCTTTGCAAATGTTGCTCTGGATGAAAGAAAGGTTGGAGGAAAATAGGCAAAGAGACTCTCTAGCACCATTTTACCATTTTGTTTCTCTTGTTTACCAAGTTTTGAATTTACCCTTGCTATTTTGAAGCCTGTGGTAAATCATGTAAAAATGCAGATGTCACTTTTCTTACTGCAGTGCATTCCCAATCGTGTTAGTCCCTTCTCAGAAAGATTTAGGCCTCATGTCTGCCTGGTGGTAAATGATTTTACTCTGTCCAGATTGGATATCTGAATGCAGCTCTGACTTACTTTCATCTTCCAGCCTTTTTTTTCCCTTTCCATCCCTTCACCTCTAGTCTGAAATAATGCAAAACCTTTTTTAAACCAACATAAAAAATAAAGTTTCTATAAGAGAGGGGAAGGGAATTTTGCCATGTGAAAGATAGGAAAGCCAGTGGGTGAGCAGGTTCTGTTTTTATGGCAGGGAGCTACAAGCAGCACAGTTCCCAAGATACCAACTAAACCACAAGCATTAAAGGACGGTGTATGGGTTTTTTTTGCTACGTTGATTTATTAAAGAAGTGATGCTTTTAATGCTACCTCTGCCCTTCTTTCTTCCCCTCCTCTGTGCCTTTGAATTTGTTGGTCAGTTGCATTTGCCATGATGATATGAGTTTGGGCAGAAGGGAGAGGGAAGGGCTGCCTAAACCAGTTATGTGATGAGGCTCCAGGGATTTCAGGGACACAAACATTATGAATGGCCCAACTGCAGTGAAAACTGCTGTCACAGCTTCTTTGTAGTTAGATGTCAAAGTCAATAGTCTTGAGATGCAGCAGTGCAGGAAAACAGGTTTCATTCGTTTTGCTACTCATAGAATGATTTCTTAGAAGAAAGAAAAAAATTCCTCCAGGTCGGAGCAAAAAGTTTCCCTTTTTCCAAAATATGCTCTGCTTTGCACTGGTTTGTGGAGGAGCATTTGAGAAGACTTTGGAATTTATCTTTCTCTAACGTTTTTTGAGTTGACTGACTAGAAATACCCACTGTAGTATGCTGCCTTTGAAAAATTAGGTTGCTTCTTCAGGTGTTTAAGGTTATTTATTTGAGTGGGATGTGTAATGAAGGACAGGCGAGCACCTTTGAGGACTTACACTTCAGTTAATCTGCTTTACCTAGTCCTAGCTATACAGTTGTCATGGAGAGAGTAAGAGCAAATGCATCTGTTGGATTATTAAACCTTGCCTCCAGATGTTCTTATTGTACTTCTAAATTACCTCCTGCATGCTCTCCTTCATTTCTAGAGCTACTATAAAAGATTCTGCATTCTTCAAGGACAAAACAATTTCCAAGTACATCACAACTGAAATGCTTGAAGGGTATCAAATTTTGTTATTCCAGGCAAAATCCTTATTTCTATCTAAAACTCTGAATTCTGCTGTCTGCAGAATGACTCATGCAAGGCAAGTGTCCTTAAATTGCAGATTGTAAATGAATGATAATGTGTCGTAAGAAGAGATCTTAAGAAAAGAAGTTTGCTTTAGCTGCAGCCAGTTGAAGTTCAGAGTGCTGTGAAAGGGGCTGACTTTACCCTTCACGCCTCTCTTTGATTACATCTTGCTGGCTCTTATGTAAGCATTAATATTCCTGCTGAGAGTTGAAAAGTCTCAACAGGAACAGATCTCCCCACCTCCCAGCCAGTTTTTTTTAAACTAGCTCAGTTCCCTCAAGTTACTCCACTTGCATAAGGCTCCTGCTGATCCAAAGGAGTTGGCAGCATCAGCAGGTGTAGATAGGGAAAAAAATTGTTACTTTTGGTTGATCCAGACTTAGTTTTGCAGAACTTGAGTGTAAAACAATGCCACCAATGAAGTGCAGCTTTTGTTTTACAGGGTGAAATCCCTGAGTCATGCTATAAGTAGCAGAACTGTCTTTGTCATCAGAGTATCCTGTATCTGATCCAAGAAATAATTACTCTTATTGACATCAGTGCAATTGAGTGTGAGATTTTGCACCTGCAAATTGCCTTTTTACAACTCAACATGTGAATGGTAATAAAATTAAACTTCTGGAAAAGCATCAGTGCTTAGGATTTTAGTCTTATCAAATGTGGTCTTTATTTAAGTTATTTTAGTTATGGTGCTCTGAAAAACTATTTCAATGTGATTTATTCTCTCTGTATTAATATTTTAAACTACAATTATAGCTTATATTATAAAGATATTTTGAATTTCTAAAGAACTAATGTTTTGTAAATCTTGTTTTGAATGTAGAAACATGAGCCATAAAATCATATTAAATGCCTCCTAAGCTAAGCAATCTGCACTCAAAAGTCCTTTTTGAATGGAAAGCAGTCTTTTTGCAAAAACTTAAAAAATTAATTTTATTGGGGTTTTTTTTGACTGCTTAATACTTGATGCATGAAATCTTTTAGATTGGAACAGACCCTTAAAATCAGAGTCCAGCCACTGTCCTAAAACTCCCAATTTCATCAGTAACCATTGCAGTGGTTTTTAAGGGTTTTGCAGAGAAGACAGGAATAAACTCTGATTAGTTATTACCTCTTGCCTTTTGCAGGCTGTAGGGTGACTGAATTAATTCCTGTGTGAGTTAAGCACATGCTTTAGAAAGCATCTGTACATGTCTGTAAACACTTGTTGTCCTCACAGTGTTCTACAACCAGGAAAACAACTGCAGAAACTGGTAATACACAGATCTAATTAATCTACCTTATTTTTTGTCTCTTTTAGTTACCCTGTTTTTTAATGTTTTGAGTCAGGCCTTCACTGTGAAACCTTTAGTAGGTGAAGTCTCTGTTCTCTGTGTAGATGGAGACATGGTCATCTTTTCCTCATTGAGAATGGAAATTTCCTTGAGTTGTCTCAACATTAAACAATCTTTTCCCTCCTTAACTGCTCTTTTGGTTTACAACCTCCCCAGTTTTATCAGTATTTGTGAGCTGTGAGTGCCAGAACTCGATGCTTTTGGTAATGGTCCTGCTGGTGGAATGTAGATGCAGAGGAGCTTCTCCCCTGCTGCCTGGGGTCCTGCTGTGCAGCTGCAGCTTCTCAGCTTAGCACTCTGCTGGCAGCTCAGACCATGGTTTTGTGCCTCCAAACCCTCTTGGAGCTGCTGCATCCTTAGTACTGAGGTCCTGCTTTTCTCAAACCGGTCTGTGAACTGAACACCACCTCCTGATGGGTGATTGTGGGGGCTGCAAACACCTATGGGTTTGGGATGGAGCTATGCCCTTTTAAAAACACCCCTCTTCCCCCAAAGCAGTAGTTAATCAATGTACAGTGTCCCTTCCTCTGTGTAAATCTGAGACTGTCCATGGGGGTGAATCTGAATTGCTTTGGCAAGGGCTGGTGGGTCCTGGAGCCTGGTTTGTTTACGGTGCTTGGTGGGTCCTGGAGCCTGGCTTGTTTGCAGTGCTTGGTGGGTCCTGGAGCCTGGCTTGTTTGCAGGGCTGGTGGATCCTGGAGCCTGGTTTGTTTGCAGGCTAAGCAGTTTGTTATTTAGGCAAAGAAGTGTGGGAACAGATGGTTGATGACCCTGCCAGCCCTTCAGACAGCATCAAAGGCTGGTTGCCATTGCTATGGGTGTGTAAAAAGCTCAGTTACATCAATGCATGCTTAAGTCTATCCATAAATGATACATAAATAGCGGTACAGGTTATAGCTTTTAATACTTAGTATGTTTTTAAATTTAATTTGGCAAATAAATAGTCTCACACTGTGTTTCTCCGAGTTCCTTTAATCAAGGGGAAGGCGTGATGATTGTATTTTGGAAGGCATTACCATAGTTCATGTCATCTTTTTAAAATGAGTATGGGTAGTTTTTGACAATTCAGTCTATCACATTGCACTAGAAATTGATTTAATTGTATCAAAATGTAGGCAGAAAAGGTAGGAGGTAAGTATGAGATATTACAGGAATACCCTTGGGATGTTCCTACACATCCTAACAAATGCTGATGAAAAAAGACCTTATTTTGAAGCATTACTACACAGACAACAAAAATGCATTGGAAAACTCCTGCGGTACTGAAGAGTAATTATCTGTCAGTGTCTATGAAATTTGTTATTAGCTGTATAGTCTAGGCTTGGAAAACATGCTATAATGTTCATGTAAGGAGAAATAAATGATGATGATGATACCTGAAAACATGAGCACTCCAGTGAATTGCAGCTGCTAACAGTAATAAAAGAAAAGCAGAAAACTATAAGCAAAGTAGATGTTTTAATGTGAGGTGAATGAGCAGTGGGAATTTTCAAACCAGTTTTATAGGTTGTCCTCTAAATCCTAAAAACCTAATGAGTGGACAAAGTATTGCATTGATTTCAGAGCTCCATGAGGACTGAGACCTTGTTGATGGAACTAAGAAACACAGTTTGTTACTTAGTGTTCATTCCCAAGGTGCAAGACCTGCATTTGACTGTGAAGTTTGCTCTAGAGAGAAAAACCTCAGTTTTTAGACCTCTAAAAAATAATTTAGCCACCAGCTATAGAATATTCCAGGGTAAACATCTTAAACTCTGTTAGTGCAACAGCATTAAAAAAAAAATAATTCCACTACACAATATCTTCCAAAATTTTAAGCTTGTGTTACTCACCTGTAATAGATTCTAGGATCTGTTTGAGTAAGTATTTTTATATTTCTTAGCTAAGGATAAAAATGGGCTGCTACCATCTCTGATGGCAAAATATCAACTTGGTTCATGCTAGTGGTATTTAAAAACAAGCCAGCTGTAGAATATTTCCAAGTTTTAAGCAGCACATATCTGATAACCTTGAATTGGGCAGGGAGTTTTGAATCCAGGGTATTCTAGGATTACCTGGCAACAGAACAAGACCTGAATTACTTAAAGATGGGATGCAGACACATAAAATGGTCACACTCAATGTCTACATTTTCTTATGGATTTCTTCCATAATTTATGTGCTTCAGTGTTTCATCAGTAAAAAGGAAATAACACTTCCTAAAAGTTTAAAGGCTTGGGATGATCCATGAGGCACAGATAATAAACTAGAGATTTTAGAGATTGTATTTGTTCCTAGAATGTGATAAATATTAGGGCATGAAGTACTGTTATCCAAACTATTCTGTGGATCTCAAACAGATGAGTAAAATCACTTCTTCATCAGGTCAGATGAAGCAAAACCTTGCAGTCTGTGTTATTGCTGAAGAAGGATATGCTCATATTATAGACACTGGAAAAATTGTACATTAGCTGTCACTGATAAGATTTGGTTTCAGAAGTAAGACCCCCTAAAGATGTAACCCCCAACCCTGGATTAAATATTACAAACAAAATATTGTGAAGTGTTGCACTACTTAATGGGTATTTTGAAGAGTTACTGCTTTATTTGTAGGAACACAGTGTTCTATATTAGTAATTGCATTCCTATACCAGTATCAAAGAATCACATATTCCTAATTTGTAGGTTGATGACATTGATGTTATTACAGAGTTGTGGATGTTAATTCAGTCTTTAAGTGTAAACTTTTATTATGGATGTGCACTTTTATGCATAGATTTTTGTTTGTTATCTTGTAGGTTGATAACTTGCCTTCTATGAAAAAATGGTTCATGTTGAGTATCTCATGGAACTACTGGGATGCAGGAGCTGGGACTGTAGAACAAAGAGCAGTGTGACAAAAGGACCAGATTTTAGCTGTGCCTGTTACCAGTTGGGGCAGTGCAATATGAGCAGCAGTGGTTTTTTGGTCAAAGCCTGGGAGGAGAGTTGGGGTTAGTAATGTCTTTAAATATTCTGGTGAGCTTTGCAGGAACTTTGTTCAAGGTGCAAGCAAACCACAAGGCACTGTGGAACAAGAAGACAAATGGGTTTCATTGATTGCCACCCACAATCCTAGGACAAAGATAAATTAGTCAGAAAAATACCCTTCTAGTCATGCTGCAGTTTAATATACTTTCCTTCTTGTAATGGATAGCAGTGACCAAAATATGATGAGCTTAATTTTTTTTTAATCTCCACTTTCAACACTCAAGAAGACTTGGGTACATTCTGACTTCTATAAGGGGATATTTTGATAAAATCAGCTTTATTAGTAAAACTGAAATCTGTAGGATAATTTGTGCCCTTGATTTTTTTTTTTAATCTATAGAGTAAGAGTGTGTTTTTTTAAAGGTACATACTTCTCACAAGGAAATCCCAAACACACACAGCTCATGTTTGTGTGTGCAAGCTTGGTTGATTGAGATGTGTGGAGGACTCTTGTTAGTCACATGTTGATGTGCTGCATTCAGGGTGTCCCAAAGCAGGTGTGGGGACAGGGAAATGGACTGAGTGTTTCATGGTAGCATCCCAGAGCTGCTGTGATGAAGTTGGGTGTGTTTGTGCTTCTCTCATTATCAGCAGATCTGTTTGTGTCAGTAGTCTTCTCCAATAGGTAACTGAAACCAAAACATTGGGCAGGAGCTGGAAGGTAATCCTGAAAAATGAAAAATACTGAACAAACAAATGGCTGCTTTTGAAAACATAGGGATTTGCACTTGTGTGCACAGCTGTACTATCATATTAAGACAGTTTTATTAGGAAATATTTTGGCAGATGTTTTCTAAAACCTAGTGCTGATATAAGTATTAAAATCAGAATATGTATATTTAAAATCCACACCCTGTTCCCCCTCACCACCCTGATGGTTTTAGTACTGTAGCACTTTGTAGGAGCAAGCATCTATTTTAAACTAAAAATGGCACAAGTTTTCTGGAGTTTTTAACTTCTGAAGTGCTTCTACTATTTTAGCTTTCACAGGGCTAAAGCCCCCAATCTGTATTCAAGGAAGGACTTGCCTCCACCCAGCTGTGTCAGACTCTACCTGGATATCTCATTTAAGCACTGGGTAGCTGCTTGTCACAATGGCCTTGGGAAACAGGCTCTTATTTTTTGAGCTGTTTTACATATAGGAAATCTGAAGTTGTGTGCTTTTCTGAGATAAAATAACAAGTAAGTGGCTGAATTGAAATGGAAGCTTGGGAATAAATAAAATTTGCTGTGAGTCTGAATCAGTCCTCATTTTGGGCTGATTGACAGACTGAACTGTCTTCAATTTGTATGGGTTCCTTTTCCTGCAAATAGACAATATAATTTGAAGCTCTTTGTTTTCTCAGAGACTTCTACTGTGTAGCATAATTAGATACAAGAGAGTATAGGAAGTTCATTATTCATATATATATAATATTATAATATATGTTATTGAAAACTAAGGAGTTTTGTGATGTTATTTTGCACTGTTTCAAACATACTGTATGCCATTCAGTGAGTATATAGGGGGGCCTCTGTTAATGCAGGTATAAATGCCAATATTTGTTAGAGGTTGATGGATACTTAGAGAATTGATCTGGAAAAGGTGGACCCAGGACATGGAAGATGGAATGAGTTTGTAGCTGATCTCTAGTTTGTGTTTTTTTAAAGAGGCAGGGAACAAGCTAAGCCACAGCTTAACTTATTAACTTGACAAAAGGTGTTCATAAGCAGCAGCATTGCTGGATTATTTTATTTCAATTTTATATACATCCTTGAAGTGTACTTACTGTATTTGGGCTTTGTAGGCATTCAGAAATCTGTTCTCTAACATAGAACTCTGAAGTGACAGACAGCTGAATGTATGCAGATTACTCCTTTAAAGTTAGATTTGGGGTTTCCAATTTAGATTGGCTGTATTTCTGAGTAGCAATTAGACTGAAGAGCAGAGCCAGTGTGTGTTAGTTTCTCTGAGAATGATGAAAGCTTGCAATGCTACACTGAAATGGAATTTGAGAACATCTTCCTCTGAATTTTCCCTTTGAGTTGCTGTGAGAGTTTTGAGGTCATGCTCAATAAGAATCTTAAAAAGCCCTACCTGTTATTAATAAAAGCCCCTGTGGCTGATCAGTTCTTTTTCACACATCACCTGTAGCTCTTCAGTCACTATATTTTAATCATAAATGAGTCCTTTTATTTCTATCTGCTAATGAAACACAAAGCAGATGAAGGACACACTTAATCTTAGTGCTGACATTTAAATACAGCAGTTGAGCTTTAGTCTGGTGTTCTGTGGTGATCCAAGAGAGCACTGTGCCACATGTGATATTCTAGTTTGTGTTGTAACTTCACAATCTACAACTTTCCTTATTGTCTTTATGTGATTCACTGGGTGTGGGTATAAAGTATTGTGCTTCCAGGCTGGGAGAATGACAAAAATAAATATGCTAATTTTGGTGAGCATGAGCATAGTCATACTTGATCTTTAGTGGAAGAAATACTCTTTTTTGTTCTCATAATTATGCTGTTGCAGGCCTACACTTCAGTGTATCATATCTCTTATTCTGGGGCTTCTTGAAGGTGTACTTTTAAAAATAAAACTGTTATTTGATGAAGGATATTTTCAGGCATCCTGTGTTGAGAAATCTACAGTTTAAGGGGCAGCAACATTGGGAGTTTTCATCTCTATTATTACCTTTTTTCCTTTTTTGTTTGTTTTATTTTAACAGACCAGAAGGACTGAGGAGGCTGGCTGAGTTGATGTCACACTATGAGAGGATATAGTGCAAACTCAAGAAGTATTTGTATTCTGGTCATGTAGTTTAAATGATAGGATGCCTTTTTTTTGTGTGCTTCTGCTTTTAAGAATTACTTTGATCACTCTTGTTGAATCCTCTGTTCTTTGCACGTAACATTCTTCTTGGTAGGATGTACTTGTTTTATAGTTTAGATTCTTCTAGTCTAAAAGATCTTGTCATTGCTTCCACAGCAAAGTGGAAAATGCTGTGAAAAATCTGTGTGGAAATGCCTGGGAGCCTGCAAGCCATGGCTCTGAAGGGAATTGTGACCTGAGGCTTAGCAGGTTTGTGTGTGGGGCTGCTGCAGTGCAGGAAAAGCTGCATTTTTTGCATTTCAGCACACACAGGCCGGACATGGTTCTTTCTGTGCATGTGCTCAACAGCAGAAGATGATGAGGTGATATAAGGTGATATAGTTCATGTCATCTCTGTACTTGATTTCAGTGCTAACTTGGGTTACAGGCTGCATAAATCTGACCTGCTTCTTGCTGTGGACCTTAAAGATCATCTCCTTCCAGCCTTTGCCATAGGCAGAGATATTGCCCACCAGACCAGGTTNTCTCTTATTCTGGGGCTTCTTGAAGGTGTACTTTTAAAAATAAAACTGTTATTTGATGAAGGATATTTTCAGGCATCCTGTGTTGAGAAATCTACAGTTTAAGGGGCAGCAACATTGGGAGTTTTCATCTCTATTATTACCTTTTTTCCTTTTTTGTTTGTTTTATTTTAACAGACCAGAAGGACTGAGGAGGCTGGCTGAGTTGATGTCACACTATGAGAGGATATAGTGCAAACTCAAGAAGTATTTGTATTCTGGTCATGTAGTTTAAATGATAGGATGCCTTTTTTTTGTGTGCTTCTGCTTTTAAGAATTACTTTGATCACTCTTGTTGAATCCTCTGTTCTTTGCACGTAACATTCTTCTTGGTAGGATGTACTTGTTTTATAGTTTAGATTCTTCTAGTCTAAAAGATCTTGTCATTGCTTCCACAGCAAAGTGGAAAATGCTGTGAAAAATCTGTGTGGAAATGCCTGGGAGCCTGCAAGCCATGGCTCTGAAGGGAATTGTGACCTGAGGCTTAGCAGGTTTGTGTGTGGGGCTGCTGCAGTGCAGGAAAAGCTGCATTTTTTGCATTTCAACACACACAGGCATGACGTGTTTCTTTCTGTGCACATGCTCAACAGCAGAAGATGATGAGGTGATATAAGGTGATATAGTTCATGTCATCTCTGCACCTGATTTCAGTGCTAACTTGGGTTACAGGCTGCATAAATCTGACCTGCTTCTTGCTGTGGACCTTAAAGATCATCTCATTGCAACCACTTGCCATGGGCAGAGATATTTCCCACCAGACCAGGTTCCTCAGAGCTCCATCCAGCCTGGTCTTTAACACAGGGATGGGGAGTCCACAACTTCTCTTGGCAACAATTGTCTGTGCTTCAGACTATCAGAAGGATTTTTGTTTTCCCTAAAGTAGAGTTGTACTTTGTCTCAATTTGCCTGTGGAGTTCTTCAGGGTTTTGTGTGCACGTGTGATTTTTTGACTCTTAAATAATTCAAAGAGAAAATGGCATAGCTGTGTGTATGTGCATGATGGCTGCAGATCAGAAATACCGTGTTTGCTCCTCTAATTAATCATGTTGAGGTTTTTGGGGGGATGGGAAATAGACTACTTCAGAAAGTAATTTTCAGGAGCTGTGTGGATAATGAGCTCGGTTCAGAGGTGCCACGTACTTGCTAAAATATTTGCTTGAGGCAGGATTTGAAAGAAACACTCTTCAGGAGGTCACTCTATGCAAAGTGAGGAGTGTTGTGGAAGCAGGTGAAATTTGAGGATGTCCACAAAATAAGATTTGGGGCTTGCAGTTGATTCAGGATGGGAAACATCTCTTGGTTTTGTAGAGAGGTTAACTTTTATGAACGTGTACACAGGCATGGACTTAGCCATCACTGTAGGATAAAAAATCAATATAATTATTTTATTCATTACTTAATTGTTAATAATATAGTTAAGAATAGTCTATAAAGAAGTAAAATTACATTAAATTTATATTTTCTCTATTAGATTAATATTTATGGTGTAAGAAGGAATAATAAGGCTGTTCATAATTCTGCACTTGAGAGTAGACTGCAAGCCTGACTTTCAATTGCTATAATCTTAAATTTTTATATTTAATCTGTTTAGGATTTGTTATTTAATGTGAAGGTAAATTTCAGGAAGCTGATAAAATGGATAATCAGATTCTTAAAGTTGTCTGTATATGACTATGCTGCATCCCCCATGTAAAGGTGGTGAAATGTTTGTTATCCTGCAGTTTTTTATATGTATAATATGTGTGGTGTATGTATATATTGCCTCATGTTTTAGAATATTGAGTTATTTTACCTATTGTGTTTGATTTCAGTTTCTTTTAAAATTACAGCAAACTGAGTTAAAAAAAATTCCAATGAAAGAATATCAGGATACCAGGGAAGAATGATGTTGTTAATCAGTGTTTGTGGTACTTTGTGCCATATGCTTTTGGAGTTTGTGTGGCTGGATACACCAATCCTTTTTAGAGAGGTTTTTAAATGCTATAAATGAGTTGATGAAATAATCTTAGAATAAGTCAATGAAATGAGCTTTTCACCTAATGAACTGTTGGGGACAGTATTTTTTATTCTGGCACTTGTAGAATCAAGCTGTTCAGGTATTGTCTCATGCCAAGAATGTCTTTATATTACAAACAGTTCTCCTCTGAATGAATTTAATTACGTTAGTTTGGCACTCAGTAATTATTTTCCCTTCTATCTGCTTTTAGTTAGGGTTGTGGTTCCAAATACTTTGCTTGAGTTATAGACGTCTAAGGGGATGTTCTCTTTAAGCATGTTTTTTATCCATGTGAAGAAAGGGAAATGCTAGCTTTTGTTCAAGTACAATTCTCTGTCCTCTCTTAAAATATTTTTAGCTTATCTTTGTCAGAGGATTCTTGAGAAAAATAAGAAGAGATGCTATTATGAAGTCTCTGGGAGCCTTACTGTGTTTGGATGCAGAAGGGAAATCAGAATCTTACTGTGGAAGGGGCACTTTAAAAGCAAAACATTACCTGGACTGCAGTGTGTGTAGTTTTGGAGTAGTTGGGTTTTGAATTTAAAGAGCGTAGAGAAATTGTTCAGGATGAATTGTTTTTGGATGTAGAGTTACATGCTAAGAGGTACGAGGAAAAAATGGAGTAAGTGTGGGGTTTCTTTGTACAAATAGTAAAAAATCTGGATATTTGATTCTGTAGCTGTTCAGGCCTGTTTCCATTTCTTCATCAAACGAATGCAGCATCTTATTTATTCTCTTTCTGTTTTCAATAAAAAACCCCAGTGTTTGCATTACTCACTAGTGGTGTATTTGTCAGGAATGTCTGAAGTTACTGGTGTCATGGGAGATACTTATTTCTCAGCTAATATCTTCTGTTATTGGTACTAGACAAACTTGCTGTCGTAGGAATGGAGCCACAGTCTTTTGTAAGTGTTCAGAAATGTTATCAAAGTGCATTTTTGTTCTGATTTAGGACCATGTCTGAAGCAGATTTGTGTTGCTTGTGTTGTGTGGACTGAATTCGCGTGATTGTTTGAGTAGAATAGTCCTTTTGTATTTGTTAATTTGGCAAATGCATCTGACCAACAAGTATCAGCAGTTGAAGCATGAAATCAGGAAGCTTTTAATTATAAGTAGAGGGGCATTTCTGATTGGAATCTGTGGTCACTGAACATCTTCCAAGGATTTCAAATTTGTCTGTGTTGTGAGAAACAACAGCAACGACAAATCAAACAAAACCGCAAAGGGTAAAGAAGTGATGTTTATGAAGACCAACACACTTGATCAGCTTTCCTTTCTCATATGTAATTTTACACTTTGAATTCTGCAGCGTTGTTGACCTGCCATCTTCAGCACAAGGAGCCACCCAAGGGTTCTCATCCTGTTTGCAAGAACTCCATTGAGGGCGGTTGGTCTGTCCAGTTCAAAGGTCGAGGGGAGGTCTTAGCAAGAGTCCTGTGACTCTGCACCACTTCAGGCAGCCTTTTAGAGTCATGGACTTCCCCCATCTGTGCCTCAGAAGAAGCTGTAGCTTGTTTAATTCTGGCCCAAAAGCGTCAGGCAGGGTTTTCATGTGCTGGTTGTGTTCTGTTCCCACACACCACTGTGTTATTCTTTAAGCACCACACAGAACAATTTGCAGTGGCTAACACTCACTTGTGAGTCTGCATTAAATTCTGTTGCAAAATAATGATCATCAAATTGATTTTTTTTTTTTTGAAAGCTTTGGAGTGAGTATTTAGTGATTGTCCCTATTTAAAAGCTACCCTGTGATAAGGAGTTTGAGAATTTAATTTCTATGAAAAATGCTCTGGAGGTTTTCTTACTGCCTTTACAATAAATTATGTGCTCTCTTTTCCTATATCGTTTTACTGCTCTATAAATCAGCAGAGAGGTTATGAATTTGTTTCATATTGCTGTATTGCACATTTGTTGATGAAACAGCTTATTAGATCATAAATAGATGTAATTGCATAATCTAATGGGAGAGGGGAGGTGGATTGAAGAAGGGGAGGAAACATAAATAGGACTAGGAATTAACAGATAGAAGAAGGCAAAGTTTTGTTACTAGGCTATAAAAGCAATTGAGTGCTTATGAAATGCAGAACCAAAGTAATTTTGTTTTCATTTTAACCTGAATAATAATTGTGAATGACAATTTATATATAGGGGAAAAAAAAGTATAAATGACAGAGGGCTTGATAGCACCCTTCATTGCATAGCTAAAATTTTATTGATCTTTAAAGTTAATTTTCTGTCTCAACTACTGCAGCTGTGTCCTCCCCAGTGTTTGTATGTGCAAAAATGAAATGCTTTGTTTATGATTTTGATTTCTATGAATCACTTGTGGATCTCATAGAAGGACTCCTGCTCACCTCAGCTCTCTCAAATGGGAGGAAAGGAAACTGTGCAGTCATACTTGAGCTCTATTTTAATTTCAGTTCCTCACAATTCAGGAGACTGACAGTGTTCTCCAGATTATTTCTGACCTCTAATCCTGGAGCTACAAGTTGTGTGTGTGCTGTATTTTTTTTTAATGGATGGAGTTCTGTGATAGTGGAATGTGCTCACTCTGGTTATGAGCTTGCAGGTATGAACCACCACATTACTGTGATGGGCTTCTACCACCAGTGCTCAGTTATTTGAGCAAAATAAAAGATTCAATGGCTGAAGAATTATTAGTAGTAAATTTAACATAGAAATAATTATGTCAGTTATTAACAGGAAAAAATAAGTGGGATATGTGAAATGTTTCTAACTTATAATGCTCCAGTTATTGTCAAAGTTCTGGTAGGTTTTTTTTTTGTTTGTTTGTCTCTAGATGAATGTTGCAGTTGTCTGAAACTGCTAAAACATTACAGCCCTGAACAACGAGGTAAAGAGGTCTGGGCCTTATGGGGGAGGGAGCAGGGAGTCCTAATTAACAAAAAAAAACCCAAAAAGCAAGCAAACAAACAGGTCAACATCAAACACTAGAGCTATGAAATTTGAATGGGCATAAATGTTTAAGTTTCTCTTATTAGTTCTATTATGGTTCAGCCTTCCTAGGACTTTATTTGGCCTTGCATTAGAAATTGCAGATAGCGATTATTGTTTCATTCATTTCTTGCTGGCTAAATGAAAATTGAGTCCCTTGGACAGTTACTTTATAGTTGTAATTTCTAGATTATTGTAATTTCCTGCTATCTAAATGTGAGTTTTTAAAATTGATATGAGCTTTTGCCTCAACTTCAGAATTTTTATTTTAACATGAAAGACTGATGATATTCCTGAAGTATAGTGATTNCAGAATTTTTATTTTAACATGAAACTTACTGATGTATAGTGATTTTTTTTTTGTATTTCTTTTTTCCTTTTTTTTTTTGTTTTCAAGTGCTTTGATTTTTTTCCTAAGGACTTGCATGCCTCCTATATATTCTGGCAAATTGGGATTAATTAAGAAGGTGGGCAAGTTGGGATTAATTAAAAAGGCATGCTTGTAAAGCAGCAGGGATTTTTATGAGTTAAAGGTGAAGTCTTGCATATAAAACCAAAATTTTTCTAAACCAGATAGGCCTGTATATATGTGTAAATGTATGTATCTACTTTTATATCTCTATATATTTTTATAAACTTGAAAATAGAATTATCCAGAGTCTGTATGAAAGTAGAGGCTCCATGCTGGTGGTTCTTTGACTTGAAGCAGCTTCAGGATTACTGCAAATCTGCATTCCCTTATCTGGGGTTAGTGCCTCTAATCAGTGTGCAGCTGAATGGCAGTGGCAATGAGGAGGAGGAAGGGTTTCATCTTCTCCTTGTGGGCTCATATTTTAATACAAAATCACTGCCAGAGCACTCCTGTGAGCTGTGCTCCCAGATTGCCTATCAGGATCTCAGAGCAGTTAGCTGGGTAGATTCATGTATCAGTGGAGATGTGACATCCAGCTTCATCCCAGCAATCCCAGCCTTTTGTGAATGCCTGGAAGTGAGGCTGCTGAGAGTTCACAAGCTGCAATGTGGAAAAAAATTCAGGGTCATATGAAGAATAGTTACCTCAGGTCTGGACAGCAAAACTGAGCATTTTGATTTGCAATTTAGGCTTGAATACTGCTTTTACCCTACTTCAGTCTACTACAAATGACCATCATCTTCATTTCCCTCCAGATTTTTGTCTGATGTTGCCAGACAGAGACATTGAAATTGTTGCCTGGTGACATCTCTGCAGAGGGCTCATCTCTTTCCTATTTTCCCTTTTTCTGTTCCCCAGCCTTTGAAGGATTACTACCCTAGTCCATGTGCCCTGTTTGAGAGGCAGAAGTGTCAGTTGTTGGTCTAAGAACTGTGTGAAAACATTGTATAATGCTTCTGGTTTTTAGTTATCATGTTCCCAGAAGTTCTTGGCTACCTGTCTGTGGCAAACATATGGTTCCCATGATTATACTCAGGGACATTTCTGTGTGTGGGGTGGATATTTTATGTTTGAAATAAAAAAAAGGACAGAACACCAGCACAAACCCCTACAATCACCTCTGGCAGAACAATTTGAAACTTGAGCTGGTATTTCTTTGTATACATGATTGAAAGAATGTGGCGAGAAATGGCAGTATTATGTAATGAAAAATGCTGTAAACATATTAAAACTTTTTGAATCTCATATTTGGGCATTGCAATGGGCTGCCCATGGAGGTGGTGGAGTCGTGGTCCCTGGAGGTGTTTAGGATGTGGCTCTCAGTGCCGTGGTCTGGGTGACACGGTGGTGTTTGTCACAGGTTGGACTCAGTGATCTCCGAGGTGTTTTCCAGCCTCATTGGCACTGTGATTCTGTGATTTCTGACTGCCTGAATTTAGACTGTCACTCTGAATTTGTTCATGCAATCTCCTTTATACATTTTTGTGCACACAGCCACTTAGCCAGAAGAGCTGTTTTCTCCCCATTTGCTTTTCTTTTTGTCCTCTCTTATGTAGAGTCATATTTTTACCTCAGATTTCATTATGCTGGGAGAAGCAAGTGCCTTCTTACTAGGCTCTTAGTTCTTCTAGTCATTCTAATAGCATTCTCTGCTCCAGTTTAATCTTTCCTCCTCTATTTCCTGGATATGGCTTTGCCTGGCTCCTGTGATACTGTTTGTGCCTGCTTCTGGAAATCCCACATCTGGATCACTGCCTCATCTCTGGAAATCCCACACTGTAGGATCATTTTTCTTTTTCTGGAAGTGTTCCATTGGTGGAATGACTCCATAGAGCAATTCTGTTGCTGTTTTAAGTATCTCCCTTCTCCAGTGGACTAGTTCAAATTATTCCCCTCACTTCTAAGTTCATGACTTTTCAGACTAAATTACTGAATTTGCTCTGTTCTTAGTGCAGCATTATCATCACCTAGTTCTCTGCATGGGATATATTAATCTCTAATAATATGAACAATTTCATGCCATCAATAAATCGCACATTTGTGCCATCATTTTTAATTGTATTTTTAATACAGTTTTTGGCTGCCTTCATGATCCGCTGTTAATTCACATACAGGGTTAAACTTTTTCTTATGCACAACCTGTTGGTCCCATTTCTATCCAGCTTGTTACTTCCACTGTGGTTCTCATATTAACTTGGTTTCCAACTCTAATTGCACAGCTTATTATCAAGCCCTCTTATAATGGTAATTTTCTTTATAGTTGCTTTATCAAAGATAGTGTGAGATATTAATAAATTTATGATGCATTTTAGTCTTCTTTCTCCTCACATCCATATTTTTAGATTAAATATGAATATAGAATAATGAAAAGCTAGACTAATAGGTTCTATTAATTCTCTCCTGTTTTGCATTAAATTTAGGTACAATATTTGCTAGAATATGACAAATGCTATAATTGAATAGATTTAATAAAGTGCCTGCTGCTTAAATTGCAAGTTAATGTATTGGTGCTTTTGTTTCCTAGGGCTCTTGTGTAGAGATTCTTGTCTCTATTCTGGTAGGACAATAAGTTCTTTGCATTTTTACTACTAAAAATGGTGTATTATCCACCTCAATACACTTGGTTCCATGAGCTGCCTTGCTTTTGCAAGGTAATGCTTTATATCATCATCTTGAGTCAAAATCCCTGAGCATTTTCTTTGTTTTGTGCTATCTGCTATTTCTGTTGCCTCATGCTTCCTGATGTTTTTGCCATTTCTTTGACAAGTTTGTAGCCATAGAAATATGTACTCATTCAAGCACATGATCTAACAAATTTCCTTAGCTGAGAACACTATTAAAAAAAGAAAAGAACCTGAATTTGTTGCTGTAGTGCAATTAATGTTACACATTACAGCTCAGATGTTTTGGTTTTATGGTTGATTGCCTTGTCATGTATACATTTCTTACAAAGCCAAAGTGGAATTAGAACAGGAGGTAATGCTGACCTACTCACAGTTTATAGTCACATTAACTCAGTTTGTTTTATAAGGTGTCATTAGATATTAAGTTGTTTAAGACTTGTTTAGAATTCTTGGCCATTTTAACCTCACTTGGAGGTTGTGCAGTATATTAATTCTGACTTGAATTTCCACCTCAAAGTAACTTCCATGCTTTAAGGTAAATAGCAGAAGATTCATCCCCATTTCTTCATAAATTTCCACTATGTAGAAAATAAACTTAATTCTAGTGAATACTACAAGTTCCATATTCCCTATTTACCTTCTATCAGTTGTCTTAATTATTAATTGCATAAATGAAACCATGCAATCCTTCAGTTTATGTGAATACTGTCACTCAACTGGCAATAACAAAGAAATAATATCTACTTCTAGCAAGTTTATCATCCCATGGCATGTATTTTACAAAGTAGTTTGTAAAGATGAATTATTTCAGTGCTTATCTAGTTATTAAAGATAACAATTTAATTAGTGACTGATCTCCATCTCAGATGACATCTGGAGTGATAATGAGTATGTGCAGCTGCTTTGACTTTTCCATTATGTCAATATGGATACTCAAATTGATAGCAATACATAATGCATGTATAGAATAGTCTTCCATCCTCTCTCTTCTCTTTTCCCTGCAGGAAAAAAGTAGTCACTGGCGAAAAATTTAAATTAAAACATCCAAGACTTTAGGATCATACGTCCTGGGTTTACATGTATTAATTAGTTACTTTTGGTGCCCAGAGTAATTATTCAGTTTGCCCAGTATGAAGAGCTTTGGTGCTCTTCTGTGCTCCAGTAATGATCTTACTGTTAAGTACTTAACACACCTGGTACATCTGATTTAGCCTCTCTGGTTGATATGGTGTCAAAATAAGTATTTTTCCTGTAAATATGTGGTGGAAGAAAGATCTATAGTGAATTACAGGACTTCTAGGAAATCCCTCCCTGAGCACCAGTACTGTTAATACAGGAGAAGGTATTAAATCCTGGCTGTATCCAACAGTACTGCTCACAGGTACCTGATTTTTCTACGAACATCCCTCTCCTGAAAGTATGAGGGAAACAAAAATAAACTTGCATAATCCTCCCCTACACCAGACTTTTTTCATGATAAATCCAAAGGTTTTTCAAGAGATGTTCTTCTGTGTTTACTGACAACTAATTTAAAAATCCAAACAAACCAATATGCTTTGTAATCCAAAGGAAATGGAAGTTTTTATATCAGTGTACAGCTGAGATATAAATTAACTTATCACTTCTTTTGTGTTTTTCTGTTGGTTTCAATCTTTTTTTCCTTTAAAAAGGAAAGAGATACAACATAACTGCAGAAAGAACCTTTCATCCACACCTATAAGGAGAAAATAAATCAGCTCTGGGGAGTTTTAAGATTTGCTGTTGATGTATTTTGCATGCTTATTAACTGTGATGTTAAAATTAGTGGGTTAGTAGTATTTTGTGGCTATTTTTGGTTGTTTTTGTGAGACTAAGTTGTGTGTCTCTAGAGCTGTGCACTGCAGGCAGCATTCCAGATGATGATGACTTGTGTTTGGTTCAGCAGCAATGTCACTGAGTCCTAAGATGTCTGTCATTCTGAGAGCTTTATCTCATTTTAAAAGGGAAATCCCCAAATAATACAGAGAAGACAAGGATATTATATATTCTGTGGTTTCCTTGAATGTTTTTTCTCTTTTGACTTTGATGGTACTGGTCTTTCTGAACTTGGGACTCTCACCTACTGTAACTGCTCCTCCAGTGTCTAGTTGATTTATTTTTACTGAGGAATAGAAAAACCTTTGAAATAAGTACTCTTTATCCTTTTTAGCTGTCATTCTCAACTTGATTGCTTGTCTGCAAACTGTCTCTTGCTGCTGATTTTAAAATACAGTCTTCTAACTCAGCCTGTTTTATTTCTTTAAATAATCTTGTTCATTCATCTCCTGAGATAATCAAATATTTTTAAAAGGCTCTGGAACCCTAAAAGCTCAATGGTTCACTAGGGTATTTAGCACTTCTTGCAACTCTCTTACATGTCATTAAAATGAAGTCTTACTATACTGTTTTCCCTGTAAATTATTCCAACTCTTGCACCTTTGAGGCTAAAAAGTGATTTTTAAATTGTTGTATGAGTGCACAGTTCAAGAGGCAAAAATCTGCATATAGACCTAGGAAAAACTAGTCATTGTGATATTCTTTGTAAAGAAAGTCTTCTAGAGGCATCCTTTGTAGTGAATGCTGAGGAGGTGGCTCCCTGATGAGTGATGACCATACATCACCAACTGATTCCATTCATGTGTAAGTGTGATTTTAAAATCAGTGAGTGGAATACAACTGTTCAGCCTGATTCATAAGAGACATAGCTGTGCCTTCTGCTCTGGTCTATCACCAGGGACTGCTTAAAACTGTTACATTTTTTTATGCAGATACTTATGCAAGGTAACCTTAGACCTAACAGTCTGTAGCCATCCTATTTTCTGATAGAACAGCAGGTGGCTACTTGGAGCTTCCATATGACTTATTCATATGTCCCAGTATTGGCTTGTGTCAAGACATTAAAGAGGGTTCTTTCCTGTTTGGAAGCAGGTGGATGTCACTGAGCTCATTTGGGATGTTTCCTGATCTACTGTATGCAGGAAATGTGTCCATCTTTTATGCAGTGTGATGCTGAGGAAATCCAGAAACAGGAGTAGCACAGATCTGAATGGCTGTGCAAATTACAATAAAAAAGGAAAATATGGGAAAGATCTAGTCTATAAAAATTACTTGGAAGGCTTACCAAGGGTGTTTCCTCATGTTTCCTTGGTAGCTTAAATTCACTTCCAGAGATTGATGCTTTCTCTCTTAAATATCTTTATTTGCAATTTAGCTACCCACTTAAGGGACAAGTCATTCAGATGAATTTTCTCCAGTTTTCCCAGCTGTTACCTAAAGGATCCTTCATCACTCTCCTGGCATGTGCAAAGTTAGTTTTGTGTTTACACCACTCTTTAATGAGGGGTAAAAACACTAATGACAGGAATATGTGCAACTACAGTTTGTAAGAGTTGAAAGCCTTCCAGAGGGTTTCTGAAGCTGGGCTTTGCCCTGTCCTGCCTGTAATCTTTTTTCTCTGTTATATACAACAGGCAACTCTTGCAGATTTACACCAAAGCAACCTAGACAAGGATTGTGTCCATTTTTATGCTTAGTAAAATTTTTAGATCCCTCGAGGTTTTCTGTGATAGTACAGGGTATGTATTGAAATTCAAGAAATATGAGTAAATACTTCCTTAAAGCTCATGTATCAATTGAAAGCTTTTTAAAGCAGCCCTGTCAGTTTAAATTCCCTAAAAGTATCGTATGTAAAATGATATACATGTGCTCTATAATCCTATCTTTAGTAAATGGATTTGCAGCCTAAGAACTTCTGTGAATTGGAACACTCAGATCCTTAGGCTTATTCAAGAAAAAGCATTTTAAAATGTAAAGGGATTAAAAATTGTATTCCTAGTGATTTTGTAAGCAAAGATTTAGCTTATTTTCTAACTAAATGCAAAAGCTGACATTAGGCTTTTGATTCCCAGTTTCAGGCTGAAGTCTTAGACTGAAGAAGCCATTTCAGTCTTGTATATTCAGATAACTTTTAGAGTTGGTGTTTAAAAGCTGTTTTATTAAGAGAGATATTTGAGGGTGAGAAAGTGAGACAACAGTCCCCCTGAACCAGAGTGTCTGTTGGTCAGGAGATGGGTCCTGGTGATTGTCACTGCAGATGTGACTCCAAGCTGGTGAGTGCTCCTTGATGGGAGGGTGCAGCCTCAGACCTGGCCAGGTCAGAGTGTTCTCATTGCAGCTCGTGCTGTAATGTTTTGGACAGAAAACTCATGCTGGCTTCTGTTTTGGACAGAAAACTCAAGGGAAAAGGGGCTCTGCTTCATTTTGGTTAGCTGGGAGGTAGAGATGGTGCAAAAGAACCTCTGTAAGAGATTGTGCCTTGTTCTGCCCCTGTGGCTGCTGATGTTTCATACAGCCTGATCAGTATCTGGCACTTATTTTGGGAGGGAATACATATGGTAAAGTATAAATGCAGGTGTGGATTTTATGAACAGCTGACAAAAATGAGCCAATTCACAGATCAGAGTAAAACTCTTTCCACAAGCGTATAGTTTCTGTATTTTAATTGACTTATATAATCAATGAAACTAAGGTACCACATGTTTTAATGAACATGTTTTTCCCTTTCAGTTCTTTCCCTAAATTATTTATCAAAATAGCTAATTTTATAAATTCTAAATCTTAAACCTTTTTCACTTTAAGCAATGATTGAAGATTCCTAATTTTCTAGTTTGAGATGGTGTAAAATATGTAATTCTCTTCTCTTTGGAATGTTTATATATTTTTTTTTCATTTTGAGAGCACATATCCATAGAGGTGTATTTTAGTTTTTCTGCAATTTTAAATAAAAGCTTATTTTGGGGATGATTCAACAAGCCCTTTTTAGGCTGATGATAACCCTCAGCTTCCTTAGTGAAAAGCAAGCCCTGCTAGAATCAGTTTGAATTTTGCTTTAACTGTACTGGGTTCCAGTTTAATCACCCACTAAGAGTCCTGGGCACAATGCTGTCCTCAGAGAGCTGAGGTCAGGAGTGACTGAAGCTCAGATTAATGATTTAAGGGCACCTTCTGGTGACTAATCAAAGACTAAAAAAATGTTTGTTTTGACTGTAGGGTGAAAGTTTAGAGCTGTATCTAGAAGTATGTCCTGAAGACAGCTTTGATTCATTTTACAGCTGAATATACCAGAATATCAGGCTTTCTGCTCTTGAACCTTACCCCCCCTCCTCCCTCAGCTCTTAATCTCTTCTGTTTTTAAGCATTGCTGAACAGATGCTTATGCAGGATAAGATCTAACAAAAGAGTGACAACAACCAGAAATTCTGTTAGAAACTGAGGTTCAGCTGTGGTCTTGGGTAATGCAGATTTTTCCTGAAACAGGGAATGTTCTTTTGTCCACAACTTCACTTGCTCTTGATTTCTACCATCTTCGATTCTGGCAAGACTTTGGCATAGAAATTGTCACATGTTGAAAGAAGGCTGTTTATTTATTGCATAAGTGTTGAAAGCCTTTAAGGTCAATGGAAAGTTTAAGGAAATTTGTTTCCTTTTCTGTGACTTGTTGCTGGTATCAAGCTGTTAATGTTGCAGGAATTTACCTTTGAAAATATTTGCTTTACAAGAGAAATTATTTTTGCATTGATCAGTGTAGAATCAGTTTTGATCATTTAATTTTGATATGATGGAAACTTTAGAGCCATACATTATTTTAGATGGTAGCACAAATGCCAAATTCTAGTCCACAAACTGAGAACTGAATAAAAGTAGTATAAAGACTTTGTTTTTGTGAGGGGTTTCTTTTAACGTGGATTCTAAACCAGTTTTGAAATTCTTGATGAATTCTGCTTTCAGACCATGTCAATAACAGCGACTTTTCAAAGAATATTTGATGAGTTTTCTCCAATAAAAATCAAGAATTTATTGCAGCTTGTGTGGTTTTCTCGGATTTAGAAGGAAAATTGGTTTAATTTTCATATTTACTCACTTATTTTTACTTGTAGTAGAGTTTTCAGAAAAGCAAAAGCAAACATCCAAAACATTTAAAAATAAGTTGTCTTTGTTGACAATTATAAACAAGCCAAAATGTTTGTTGTGATTGAATTGTTGAGGGTATAAAAAGTTCTGCTTATGCCAGTGCATGCCTCTTATTTGGAATAGTGGACAGGAAAGGTACTCAAGGGACCATCCAGTGGAGCAGGTAAGGTCATGTAGACAAGGAAAGTAAATTTTATTTAAACAGGATTAATTTTAATTGGCATCCTTGCAATAACAATCTTCCTTCAGCTGAGTAATGTCCTTTCAGATGTCTGTCTCTTCTATATGCAATCCAGTGCATTTCTTTCTGAATTTGCTGTTTTCCAGCTTTGTTAAAGCCAATCAAATAAAGCAATAATTACTCTATATTTGTTGTATCTTACAAAGTCCTTTTTGTAGGAATTCCACCATTGTCAGGAAATTTACTCTGTTAGATGGCTTGTTGAGTGAGGTGACCAGAGCCATTTAGATTTCTGGTTTGATACATTCCAAAGAAACAGTTAAGTTATAGTTGAAGCAATGAAATGCTGACAGGAATACTTGATGGCATGTTTGTAAACTGACATATTAAATAACAGAAGTATCTCTTTGAATGTTCTGTATCTGTCTGTAGTTGCCAGGAGCTGGGAAGGCTTGTCCCACAGCATGGCCCATGGAGGCTGTGCTGCTCCTTTGGCACATGCTGCATGGAATCTGAGGAGGGGCAGCACCAACCAACCCATCCTTCTCATTCTCCCTGACTGTGCAGCTGTGCTGGAACAATTCCCTGCTCTAGTGCATTTGGCTACCTGAATCATTGCTTTTTCTCTGAGCCTTAGGGTCGCTGCTTTCTCCTGACCCTGTTCCAGAGTGATTGCTTGCCTTCTCATTTCTTTTCCTCTACTTGTTTCCAGCCGCCTAATTTATTGACTTTAGAATTCAGTGCGTGGCTTCATTGAATCCTGCTGGCTTTGAGCACTAAGCTGTGTACTGGTGTAATTTCTGTTTATACTGTCCTGGTGAAGAGTGGGCCCTTGTTTCCAATCCATTCTGCTTTGTGTTTCACCTGAGTGGGAATAGATCAGCAGCAGCTTTGAGAACTTCCCCTAACACAAGTTAAACCATCAGCATCTGAGAGCCTGTTATCCTGGGAGCAATCATAAGAATTCCTGCTGCTCAGTGATGGCTCTGCACTTTCTGTAGGCTCTCAGTGACAAGGCAGGCTGGCTGTGTGTCCCTCACGCTTTGCTCTGTCCCTGCAGGGATGGCATGAACAGGCCCATGAGGGCTCTGGGCTTGTAGGTGTGTGTTGCTGTTTTCTCTGTTAAAGTGGGGCATTCCAAGCAGTGTTCCCCTGACCTGCATTCTACTGGGGGGCAACATTCCTGTGATAAATTTTCATAAGTTCTGTTTCTCTGTTCTTAAATTTTGCTAAAATTGCTAAAAACTTCTGTTTGTCATTTTATACATGATGTCAATATTTCTTTCATTCTGGTTTTGCCTTTAAATTCAGAACAAATTACAGGGATATATCCTCCCACTGTCCCCCAGAAACCCCAAATCAAAAAGCCCACCCATGCAAACAGAAACACTCCCCAAAGCCCTCTACCAATATATGAAATGATTGATTCTGGGAAACTTGGAGCTGTCATAGTTAAAACTAAAAATATCCTAGTCCCTCTTTCTTACACGTCTTCATCCACTTCTAGAGGGAGTGTTGGAAGTTGCTAACAGTATTTTGACATACCCATAAATTAGTCAAGCATAAAATATGAGTGAAATGACACCTGCCATATGAGTAAAATGTATTCTGAAATGATGCTATTTTATGACTAGTAAGACTCTTTCATATCCCCAAACAAAAATGCTTTGTAATACTCCAGAGACATGACTGCCATTATTCCATTTCTTTACAGCAAACAGAGGGATGTACTTTGTATTTAAGGCAAATGTGTAATGCCCTGATAATTGGCTAGAGCCAGAGAAGTTGCAAGTAAGTGATTATCTGTATAATTATCTGAAGGACAGTACTTGAAATCTACTCAGTAACCAGCCTTTTGAATTTATTAATCAATTAGGTTTTTAAAAGAACTATTATCTCTTCTTATATCAACATTTGTACTGAGGTTGTGTTCAGAGACTGGGAACCTCTAGGAAGCTGTATGTGTGGTAATGGGAAAGGGAAGAGAGGAAAGAGGAGTTGCTGGTTTGCCTTTTTTTTAATATATATATAAATGGATTTAAAAAATCTTAGGATGGGATGCTAAGAGAAAATGGTACCTTTTTTTCCTTTGGAAAGTGTCTCTGTGTCAAATTTTACTGCATTTTTATATTTTCAAAACTAATATAGATTTTGGGAGCTGGTGCTTGCAGCCTTCTAATGTGGGGTAATTCCTTGCCGTGAGAATTCTGTCCTTAACAGACATGAAATGTGGTGGTTAGATATTAATCGCTCTGAATGATTGAAAGGCAGAAATAGGTGCCTCTTGGTGAGCATAGAAACTTGATTTAAATAGTCAAGGAGAAATTTAGGAGTTGGTGACATGCTGGATTTAGAGCATTTGCCTGTTACCTCAGGAAGCTTAAGTTAAAACCCTGAACTAGGTCACAAGTGAAAATGAGCTTTATGGTGATGTACAGTGAAAAATTGGCACAGTGCATTTACCTTGTTGCCAAGTACCTCAAGCCTGCCTTGCCTATATGGTTTTTGCTCCACATTTTAAAATACTGTAGTATGTTAGATTAATTATAGAAGTCTTATAAAATACATAGATATATGGCTCAGTATATAAATATATACCTATGTATGTATAAAGTATATAAAAAATGCATAAAAATTCATAAATAACTTTATCCTTTGCTCATGTTAATCCTGTGATTAGATCAAAACCTGTAGCCAATCTTACTTTAATGTAGCAACTACTGGGATTGAATTCTATTGAACAAGAGACCCCCTTGGCTTAACTGTGAGCTTCTGAGTGCTGAAATGAGAACTGTACCAGAGATGGAAAAGCAGAGAAATACCTGGGGAGGACTGTGAGGGCATTCCCAGGGGGGTGCAGAGATGCAACCAGGAAAGCAGAAGCTCAGCTTAAATTGGAATGGACCAGAGGTGTTGAAAACTGCAAGACAAATTTCTATGACAAAGTAACCGGCTTGTTGATGTGGGGTGAGACATTGTCTGCCTGAATTTCTCCAGGGCTTTGAATGTGGGTTCCCACACGCTCCTGGCACACAAATGGGTTTCTTGGGGTATGGACAGGGATCCAGGCAGTGGGTGGGGAAGTGTCTGCCTGGTCATGTGTAAACAGCTCCTGTCAGGAGTGGGATCACCACTGGGTCCAACAAGTGGTGGTCTGGAAAATGGGATGAAGTGTGCCCTGACAGAGGTTAGAGATGTTAACAGAATAATGCCAGAAAACTTAACCACATTACTTTTGGAAATGGAGGTTGCCATGTAGAAAATAAAGCCTAGAAGAAAAAACCCTCTTGCTCTTAGAGAAACCTTAAGTATAACCTTTTTATGTTTGTTTTCAACAAGAGGAATAACATAAGGATAATGTGTTACTCTGAGTGATCCCAAAGTAACATAAGGATGATCTTAAAGTGACATAATCTATGAGGGTACAGAACTTTTCTAAATGAAATAATAACAGTGTTAATGTGGTAGGAAAAAGTAAGTAATAGGACCACTTCAGTCTGGTGGAATGTGTTCTTTTTCTTTCTTTTTTTTTTTTTAATTAATGTCTTCATTATCTTGGCAACATTTGGTCATAAAAATAACTCTTGGCTGAAGTGAACATTGTAAAATGTTAGAGGAATAGGGTGTCTCCTTGCTTCCTGGCAGATTTTTTGCTAATTCCTGTTTGCTTCTAATAGTAACTATCTGCATACATGAGAGAACTCTGGGATTACTGTTAATATTCTGAATCAAGATTGACTTGTCAGAACTCTGAATATTTCAAACCTTGCTCTTTTTTTCAGAAAATGAGTTGCTGTGACAGGAGACTGAGTGCAAGAAGTTCTGTTGGTGGATTGTCAGATGGTCTGCCTCTTAAAAAACAGGGAATTATTTTATACAGCTTTTTGACCTTTGGGATTTTATATCCAGAATAGCATGTATGGCCATACTTAGATAAGGTGATGATATTTTATCATGTATTGTGTTTGTATCAAATGCCAACTTGGTTTTCTATCAATTCTTAATTTTAAGCACGGTCTTTGACCTATTTATAGGCAGAATTTTGGATGCCATCTATGAACTAGCCTGAGTATTTCTAATAGAATATACACTTGTCTCATATGATTTTGTCCAACCATGATATTAAAATAGGGAATGTGAAATGTCTGTAGTTTTCTAGGTAAGAGAGGTGAAGCTACATTTCGTTCACTTCATTTCTTTTCACTAAGTTTTTCCAGGTCAGTGGAGGATACTGTGCTATTTGCAGTATCTTTTAAAGGGCACTGATCTCTAAGTTGAGATGGAGGACCACTGCCACCTGTGAAATATTGGCAAGATTTGAACTGTTAATTAGTGTAGTGGTTCTGTGGAAAACAAGGAGCTTGCTGTTGAACTCTGTAGATTGATTCAACTCCATTCAATTTTGCAAGAAGTTTTCATAAACATTATGTGTAAACCTGTCTGTGTGAAACTAAGTAGAATAAAAACTTTCTTTGTTGTTAACTTGTGAATGTTTGCGGGTGACACAGTTCTTATAGTGGTGTATTTCTTTGCTTAGATTCAAGGCAATCAACATTTGGGTTGTTTTATTTAGATAGTTATGGTTTATACTCCCATATTTTAAGGAATATACATATGCATGTAGTCTGAAGAAAAATCTGAAGACAAAAGTTAGGATGGCTTTTTTCAAGATCCATTCTATGCAGCTATACTTTCAGTAGTGTTATTTTCTCCCTTTCTGTATCAAGCTTTTAAATGAAAATACTCCAATCATTTGTGTAGTGGGAGAGATTACTGTGCCTGTTATTTATCTTATCTCTTGGACTCTATTCATCTATCATTCTGTGAATCATTTTTGTCAAAAAAACTTGAAATGGATCATTCTGACATGTGCTATTACTGGAAACTAAAGGGGAAAATTTCTTCACTTGAATGAACAGTAGCAGGCTCTTCATGCATCAGTACTTTTCTTAGGACTTAATATCTAGAGCTATGAGGAGGAAGAAGACTTTGCTTTAGTGCCTCTAATTCACATTGCTGGTGTCTGGCAACTGCTTAGTTTTAACCAACACAGAAAATGGTGCCATGCTGTAATTGCTTGAATGACTTGCATTATAGTGTACAAAATTAATGCAACTGCCATGATGGAGACCATAGGTGCACAGGAGTTTTAATTCTTTTGCTAGTACTGCCTTTATGCTGGTGTTATGTTAATGCTTTATAAAGTGAATGAATAATGAATATGTACATTCAGAAACTATTGATGTAGTTGGGTAATAGAAAAAGGGCTGTTATGAAAAATGCAGGTTTTTTTGAAGACCTTTGTCACAAATGTACACAAATAGAATTTTTTCTTTTCTTGTGGAGTTCCTTGCTGCTTGAGTAGCCTTCCTCACTATGCAGTGTGACCAGAAGTTAGTCTTTTAAGCAAATGCTTATTTCAGAGAAAGGAAAAAAAGATTTTCTTACTGAGCAAGTGATTATAAATGAAATTTTCCATGCAGCAGTTTCCAGCTGATGTGAGCTGCATTGATCCCATATAATGCAGCCTGATACTGGCAGAATTGGATTTGAATTTCTACACTTGAGTGGGCTTGATTAACCTCAGTGAGATGAACTGGAGTAAAACCATTTAGTTCCTCCTGTGGAGGAAGTTAGCAATCTTCTGGAATTACTGGTTGTACACTAATCAGCATAAAAGCAGTTCTTAACTGCTTACATTCAGGAGAACTGGCCACGTTGTGTATATTGAATAATTCTCTGGTTGCTATGGGTCAGACTACAGCTGGAGAAGTGGGTACCATTTTGAGGTGCTTGGAAAGAAAGTACATCCTTCAAAAAGAACTTGGAAAAGTTCTAGAAGAAGGAAGTCTAGAAAAATGACTCATGAGGATTGCTAGATTAAATTGCTTAATTCAGAAGAAAAGGCTGAAGTTAGAGGCTTGTAAAAGATGAGCAGAAAGAGGAAGAATGTTACCCGAGTTCCAGGTCTGCATTCAGGAAATACATGTAAGTAAGAAAAAAAGGTGAATTAGGCATTTAGAAACACTTTCTAATAATAAGTCATTACTAAAATAGATTGCCTAAGAAGATTGTAGGCTACTGTCATTNATTGTAGACTACTGGCATTGGAATTATTAAGATGAAATTAGACAAATAACTGAAAAAAGATTTCAGTATAGTTGGGATAGGTGTTAGGGCATGTTGTAACTGAAATGGCAATTTTAAGGGGTTTTTGGTAAGAAAAAAAGTCGAGTACCGCTTTTTGAGGACGTAGAAGAAAATTCTTGAGTAGTTAGTGCAGTGTTTATACATTTTATTTTAAAATGGAATAAGCATTACATTTAATATCAGTACTTTTATCTTCTGCATCTGGTTCGTTTACCAGGTCTTTGTAAAACTGTGGCCACATTTCAAGTCACTTTGTAGATTTCCTCAGAGTCCCACATTCAGATACCCTATTCTAAACAACCTGTCCTGGTCTGTGTTCTGTGAGTTTATATAATGTTGTGCAGCCTAAGCAAGGGAACAGATTTCATTTATGTAAGTGAAAATACATAAGTAAGATGCCATATAGGTTTGGACTTTAAAAGCAACATCTACTCCTCTGCAGAATCCTTTCAGTAGTTTTGGGGACTCTTGCAAAAATGTGCTNTGAGATGGAGGACCACTGCCACCTGTGAAATATTGGCAAGATTTGAACTGTTAATTAGTGTAGTGGTTCTGTGGAAAACATGGAGTTTGCTGTTGAACTCTGTAGATTGATTCAACTCCATTCAATTTTGCAAGAAGTTTTCATAAACATTATGTGTAAACCTGTCTGTGTGAAACTAAGTAGAATAAAAACTTTCTTTGTTGTTAACTTGTGAATGTTTGCGGGTGACACAGTTCTTATAGTGGTGTATTTCTTTGCTTAAGATTCAAGGCAATCAATATTTGGGTTGTTTTATTTAGATAGTTATGGTTTATACTCCCATATTTTAAGGAATATACATATGCATGTAGTCTGAAGAAAAATCTGAAGACAAAAGTTAGGATGGCTTTTTTCAAGATCCATTCTATGCAGCTATACTTTAGTAGTGTTATTTTCTCCCTTTCTGTATCAAGCTTTTAAATGAAAATACTCCAATCATTTGTGTAGTGGGAGAGATTACTGTGCCTGTTATTTATCTTATCTCTTGGACTCTATTCATCTATCATTCTGTGAATCATTTTTGTCAAAAAAACTTGAAATGGATCATTCTGACATGTGCTATTACTGGAAACTAAAGGGGAAAATTTCTTCACTTGAATGAACAGTAGCAGGCTCTTCATGCATCAGTACTTTTCTTAGGACTTAATATCTAGAGCTATGAGGAGGAAGAAGACTTTGCTTTAGTGCCTCTAATTCACATTGCTGGTGTCTGGCAACTGCTTAGTTTTAACCAACACAGAAAATGGTGCCATGCTGTAATTGCTTGAATGACTTGCATTATAGTGTACAAAATTAATGCAACTGCCATGATGGAGACCATAGGTGCACAGGAGTCTTAATTCTTTTGCTAGTACTGCCTTTATGCTGGTGTTATGTTAATGCTTTATAAAGTGAATGAATAATGAATATGTACATTCAGAAACTGTTGACAGAGTTGGGTAATAGAAAAAGGGTTATGAAAAATGCAGGTTTTTTTGAAGACCTTTGTCACAAATGTACACAAAGAGAATTTTTTCTTTTCTTGTGGAGTTCCTTGTTGCTTGAGTAGCCTTCCTCACTATGCAGTGTGACCAGAAGTTAGTCTTTTAAGCAAATGCTTATTTCAGAGAAAGGAAAAAAAGATTTTCTTACTGAGCAAGTGATTATAAATGAAATTTTCCATGCAGCAGTTTCCAGCTGATGTGAGCTGCATTGATCCCATATAATGCAGCCTGATACTGGCAGAATTGGATTTGAATTTCTACACTTGAGTGGGCTTGATTAACCTCAGTGAGATGAACTGGAGTAAAACCATTTAGTTCCTCCTGTGGAGGAAGTTAGCAATCTTGTGGAATTACTGGTTGTACACTAATCAGCATAAAAGCAGTTCTTAACTGCTTACATTCAGGAGAACTGGCCACGTTGTGTATATTGAATAATTCTCTGGTTGCTATGGGTCAGACTACAGCTGGAGAAGTGGGTACCATTTTGAGGTGCTTGGAAAGAAAGTACATCCTTCAAGAAGAACTTGGAAAAGTTCTAGAAGAAGGAAGTCTAGAAAAATGACTCATGAGGATTGCTAGATTAAATTGCTTAATTCAGAAGAAAAGGCTGAAGTTAGAGGCTTGTAAAAGATGAGCAGAAAGAGGAAGAATGTTACCTGAGTTCCAGGTCTGCGTTCAGGAAATATGTGTAAGTAAGAAGAAAAGGTGAACTAGGCATTTAGAAATACTTTATAATAATAAGTCATTACAAAAATAGATTGCCTAAGAAGATTGTAGACTACTGGCATTGGAATTATTAAGATGAAATTAGACAAATAACTGAAAAAAGATTTCAGTATAGTTGGGATAGGTGTTAGGGCATGTTGTAACTGAAATGGCAATTTTAAGGGGTTTTTGGTAAGAAAAAAAGTCGAGTACCGCTTTTTGAGGACGTAGAAGAAAATTCTTGAGTAGTTAGTGCAGTGTTTATACATTTTATTTTAAAATGGAATAAGCATTACATTTAATATCAGTACTTTTATCTTCTGCATCTGGTTTGTTTACCAGGTCTTTGTAAAACTGTGGCCACATTTCAAGTCACTTTGTAGATTCCCTCAGAGTCCCACATTCAGATATCCTATTCTAAACAACCTGTCCTGGTCTGTGTTCTGTGAGTTTATATAATGTTGTGCAGCCTAAGCAAGGGAACAGATTTAATTTATGTAAGTGAAAATACATTGCATAAGTAAGATGCCATATAGGTTTGGACTATAAAAGCAATGTCTATTCCTCTGCAGAATCCTTTCAATTGTTTTGGGACTATTGCAAAAACGTGCTATAGAACAACATTTTCAGAAACAGAACACCTGCCAGAGTAAACTTTAAATTAATGTTTTGCACTGTTTATATCCCAGCTAATTTATTTTTCTTTTTAGCACAAGTGTTAAGCTTCTTGGAATACAGGCTTTATCCTCATGTGGAAAAATTATTTATGTGTTCTAGTCTTGATTTTACTTTTCTGGGATTTTTGGATTGTTTTGGAGCATGGTTTTGTTTGAAATAATTTAGAAAGATGAACTCAGGATGAACTGAATTAATCACTAGGGTTTGTGCTTTGCAACAGAAGCTGCTACTTTGTCAATGAATCAACTGAAACCTGTTTGAGAGCAGGCCTGTGATTACTTGGCATGTGAGAAGTCGTGAATGTCCTTTGTGTTTCTAAATATAGCTTCTATTAATAATGCAAAGCAGGATGTAACAAGTAGAGGAGTGTGATTGGCATGTGCAAATAGTTTCTTAATGCATTAATATTTATTCCTCTTGATAAGTCATTGAGGAAAAATTAGAGCTACAGTATGTTCAGTATATCCTGTTTTCATATGTGAAAAAATAACCAACAGCAAGTTATACAATAAATGTTAAAACACAGGAAAATCAAATGCAAATTCTTTGAATTTGTCAGGTGTTAGTCAATGCTTTATGCCTGGAAAAGAAAAATCTGCCTTTGTGGGTTTTTCAGAACGTATTATTTTTCAGATATTCCTTTGGAAAAAATACTGGAGAACCTTCTTAGTCTGTCAACTCAATACTGTGGTATGAGAAATGGCCTCTTGATCACTTCTGCATTTCTTTCTCACCGATTCAGGCTTGTGCTGCCAGGTGGTCTGAATTTTTCCCCTTCTTTATTAATGTATTCAGCTGATCTCAGATCTGTGCAGTCTCTTTCCCTGCTGTAAATATCAGGCACAAGGTCTCAGCTAGAAAGGTTGCCAGTACTTCTATTTATGAAGAACTTGATCTCTAACTTTGAAGCACAGTTATTGATTTTTATTTCTTTTTAATAAAACATATTTTCGTAAAAGATGAAAAGGAGATGGATATCAAAAATTTTCAGCAGTGGAGAGAATAGCTCTTGACTGGCACACCAGTACTGATATTGAGATGGATCCCTGAAGCAAAATATCCTCTAAATTGTATATTCAGATACATCTGAAGTAGGATTTACAAAGTAATCCAACATTTCTTAAAATTACCATTAGAAATGTGACACTAAGTATATAGACATAAATTAATTTCTTTATAACTCTTTATTTAATACTGAATATTTGTAATATTGTGAATTTAGCTTATGCTTTGTTTCTCCTAAAGCACTGATGTTATAAATCAGAGCTCTGTCCATCCATCAGCAGTTTTGTGGATCTTCATGTTCTGCTGATGACAGAAAATAGCCAATGACTTTTCTGGTTTAAATTAGTGCCCCTCTCTGGAAGATTTGGTGATGTTATTTTTTGCAGGAAGATACAGGAGATGACAAGACTGCGTATTTCAGAGATCTATAAATATTACAGCAGGAAAGGCCATTTTAATAACCTGCTCTGACGTCTGATGTATTGCAGGGCTGAGATTTCATCTGACTACTCCTTCACTTTGAGCCAATAATTTCTGACTGAACTAGAATGTACTTCTTTCTTGAAATGCATCAGTCTTGGTTTACAGTCTCTGCAGTGGTGAATATTGCCACTGTACATGCAAACTCAGCTATATTTGCCATTATTTTTTAGCAGTGGTGATACTCCTGGTGAATGTAGAGATCCCTTTTTTGCACATTTTGGTTGCCCAGTGTTGGCTTCAGCCCTTGCATTTCTGGTGTATGTCTGCTCAGCAGTGTCACACTTCTTTCATGGAATCTGTTGCTGACTGATCACCCTGGTGAGGGACTGATCTGTCACTGGTGCTTCTGAATGCCTTTAAATGTGCAGCATCCTGATGTCTTTCTGTTATTTGGTAGGGCTGTTTTACAGTATGCAGAGATGGGAAATGTTCTCTTGGCATGCACCCTCTAATCCTTCATAGGCTTTGATTATAACCCTGCCAACCAGGAAAAAGCGTGGTTGAAATTATTATGAAAGCTGATGTGCAATTTTAAATGTCAATACACAGGATCAGCTACTCCCCTGTGTGTTCTGTTTAGAAGGTTGGAGTCTGAGTGTGATAAACCTGTGGTGCCTGGGCAGGCCACACATACTGTTCTTCCTCTAATCACTGAGGCTTTCTCAGTGGTGAGCAAGGAGTGGGGTGCAGTGCAGGCACCTCTGTGACTGATGAGTGCAGAGTCAGAGTGACTCGTCTGGACTGTGGTTATTTGACAGAATCACTGTTGGGCACAGAGGAAAACTGCTGATGAATACCTGGCTTTACATGAAAGAGAATATTGCCCTTGGTTGGGCAAGGGGTTACCTGAAAGTGGTGCTGCTTATCTTTGTGAATTATGGGATTTGGTATTTGATAACAGTTGGAAAGAAAAATAGTACAGAAAAGTTCTTGGTATGGCTCAAGAAACTGAAAGTAATTTCCATTTGTCTTGCTATGTATTTATTTTAAATAGAACTAGCCCTTATCTTACCGTTTTCTACAAACATTATTGCAAAGTAATGTTGTGTTTTACTTTTTTTTCTCCACAAAGTGAAATAGCTGTTTCAAAGGCTATCTACTCTTCCAAAAGAAACTACTTATCAAAAAATTATCATCCTAGGAGACAAGGGAAATTGTTTGTACTTCACTGGTACCAAAGGGCTGATCTAATAAAAACAACTCTTGTAAGTCACCTCCATTGCACTCTACAACTACTAGGAAGGCAATGCTCATGACTGCAAATGAGTACTGGTGATATTTCACACTTCTTCCAGGAAAGTATATGTTCTGTGGATTGCTAAATAAGACTTGACTTCTGTATATAAATCATATGACAGCACTGAAATTATTTTGATTGGAATATTATATATTACTGCCTTTTATTATTAAAAAAAGCACACAAAACAGACGAACAAAGCTTTTATTATTTAGTGATACCTATTCTTAATGATTGTCTTTCAACAATAGAGTGAAAGAAAAATGAGCCTTTTTGAGATGTATTTATATTTGTTGTTACTTGTTATTAAAGAGTGGGATGGTCTGTTTCCCCAGTGGAGATGTGTGTTAAGGCCTGAACATAATCATAAAGGATGCAGAAAATAGAATGGATTAGTGAAGATACAATGTGCTGAAGACACCAGGCTCTTTCAAGACAGCTTTTATGTTAATAGATTATTGAATTTCATCTGCTGTTGTATCACTGTATAGATTAATACAAAGTAATGTATATGAATGTATGAAAAAGGTTCTCTTTCTACACAAAAGATATTTCTGTATGTGTTGAATATTATCACTCAAAAAAAGTTACAGCAGATATTTCTGTTTCAAATGTCAGAACAGTAGTTGTTGAAAGAGCAAATAAAGTCTTAAATGGGAATAGAGAATAACATGGAAATGATATTGCTACTGTACAGATTCATGGTTCACTTGCACCTTGAATACAATATGCTGATCTCTGTTGCATGTCAGCAGGCTCTAGGAGAATACTTAAAACTTATTAAAAGCAGCGAGCAAGGATTTCTTAGGTTGCAGAAGGGGCAGAGGAGGGAAAGAGGGGAAATAAAGCACAGATCATTACATTTGGAGTGGTACAAAGCATGAAGCCAAAGGCACAGCTGTGGACTGAAAGTGTCCCTGAGCTGCAAGTCATTGAAGGTGGTGTAATGCAGTGTGGAGAATCTGCAGGGATTTACTCCTTCCTGGGTAATTACTGGAGACCACTGTGCAGAGCCAGGGCACTGACTAGGAATAACAGAGCAGCAGGCTGACAGATGTACTTATTCAAATTTATATCTTAATTTGTCTTGATCTAGGAGAGCTTTCATATGGCTGGTGTTGTCTTATTTCAGAAGTTGTTAGGCAATGGCAAAGCAAATAAGCAAAGCAAACTAAAATGCTCTTAAACAAACCCCCCCTTTCATTGGCTTGGATCCATTTCGTGTGAAGAATAATTTAAATTATTTGCTACTGAACTAGAAAAAATACAAGGGAATGCCTGGAGGAAGGAAGCAAATCAATGATATAGAACAATCAGAATTCAAGTTTTTATGAGCACAAATCGTGTGATGAGAAATATGAAGAGAGACTTGACTGTTTTCCCTACCCCCATTTTTCTTTCCATCAAGAAAGATTCTTCTGGCATGTTGATGATTCATGTTCTGTTGTCTCTGGTTTATTAAAGCGCTGTTTTTCCTCTTGTAGGTTAACAGAACCTTCTGGATATTTAACAGATGGACCTATAAATTATAAATATAAAACTAAATGCACATGGTTAATTGAAGGATAGTAAGTATCTATTTTCATAGCTTAAATTTTCTGAAAAGTTTGGTACTATGTGTTCTAGAAATCAAAAGGACTCACATAGAGACTGCATGAGGATACAAAATGAACAGTTTGGTGTTTTGTTACTTTGTTTTGGTTTTGTTTAAATATTATATAGAATTTAAAAAATGGTATTAGGGTTTTCAGGATTACTTAGAGTTGACCAAATTTCATTCCTATTCAAATTGCTGGCAAAAATTAGTCTGACATTGGTGTTTGGCCATTGCTGCAGGCCCTCAAAACCCAGTGATAAATTTGTTGTATATTTGAGTACCTTTACATAGTTCAAAAAGTAGATACTGAATCCCTTTGTTTAACTCATTACCTGACTTATTTAACTCATATCAGTGATAAATCAGGAATGACCTCAAGTACACAATGCTTATTCAGTTCTGTGTTTCTCAAAAGTTAGTGCTTATTTCAAGTATTTTCTTTTGCATTCTACAGTTCCTCATGTACTTAGTTTTGAAATAGTTTTATGCCTGCAGTTTAGACACCTCATGCCTGTTGCTAATTTCAGTTTATGCAGCACAGAAACACACAGCCATGGCTGAAAAGGTAATGAGACACTTAAATTAGTATGGCTAAGTGTTAATGGCACAAATTGGTTACATTTTGGATTCCCCCCTCCCCCCTCAGGATATGGGTCAGGATTTGGCTGACTCCAGTTCACAGTCCTACTAATATTCTAAAAGAAAATTAACTCCTGTATTTCCATGTCATAATCTCAGTTACCTTGGATATCTGCTCCACTGCTGCACAGGAATGATGTGTCTGATCTAACTTTGGTCTGCTTATGTGCAGGCAGTCATTTAAACAGAGCAGCAGTGAAGTTACAGGTGTTTAGAAAATCATTTAAATGGCATCTTTATTATCTAGAAGAGCAGGCTGTAGCTGAGTGTGTGTCTGACCTAGCTGGACTTCTCTTTTCACTCAGTCAGGCCAGCTCAGGAATATTGGCACTGCGCTGAAGTGGAAACACGCCTCAGCACCGCAGGCAAACCCTGCTTTGAAGCTGTTCCCCCTCCATTCCTCCTGTTCTCAGGAGATGGCAGAGTGGGTGGCTGGAGGAATCCATGTGCTGCACGGTCTGGGGAGGAGTAAAGCAGCCAGTAACTCTGTGCCAAATGTCAGCACACAAGGAACTCGCATATGTGTATCATTCTATCTTAAAAAATGATCAAAGAGCTCTCCCCAAAGGATCCGTCACAAAACCCCATGTGTTTTCCAAACTGACAAATTGCACTCAAGCCTGTCAGTAGTGAGGAGAACTACAAGAAAATAATCATTATTTTTTCATGGAATATATATATCTATCTATCTGTATGTCTGGTAATTCTGTGATGTGTGGAAATTCCCCTTTCAGAAAGTTTACATATCCATTCAGAGCTCAGCCAAAATCTGGTGACATTTCCCACTTGTTGGCAGAGGGGAGGAGGCAGGCACTTGCACTAACACTGGTTGCAATTTTAGATTTCTCTTTTAGGCACTTGCACTAACACTGGTTGCAATTTTAGATTTGTGTTTTAAGATTTTTGTTTTCAGTAATTAGTGCAGTACTGGAAAGAGGATGTGTCTGTGATTTATCGTGAAAGATTCTTTAAAGTTCATGGTCCTGACTTTGTAAAGTAAATTTAGTGTATTAAAATATTTAATATTTTAATTGCTCTAAATTTGTGGTTCTGAACACTGAAAATCTGGTGAATTTAAGCCTCTTATTAACTCTAGGGATTATTAGCTGTGGACTGAATATATTATTTTTAAATTTGTAAGATAAAGGGAAATATTTCCTTGCCCTGGCTTTTGTTATTTAACACTTTGAAATATTTGAATAATACTCAAAATATTTTAACAGAGATGTGTTGGCATGATGAATTCTATTGTGAGTTCTTGATCTTAGGGTCTCAGTAATTCTGTAAATAACGTGTTAATGTTCTTTTTTTCAGCCCAAATGCAATACTAAGATTAAGATTTAATCACTTTGCCACAGAATGTAGCTGGGACCATATGTATGTATATGATGGAGATTCAATATATGCACCTTTAATAGCTGTATTTAGGTGAGTGTATTTGCTAATCTTTCTGTCCATGTAGTCATGTATGGATATTTTCAGTTCTTGAGGAAAAAAGTAACGTTAGAGGCTCTATATAGTTTTATATACCTTGTATGACTTTAAAAAATTTTTTAAAAAATTATATTTATGTGTCATCTTGTTTATATAGTTAACCAGCAGAATACT
>VWYE01027159.1:0-42976 GCA_013398995.1 Alaudala cheleensis | reverse complement strand
CCCATAATATGCCAAAGATTGCTTAACAACACTTTTCTCCTTCTCTTTTCCAGTGGTCTAATAGTCCCTGAAGTGCGTGGAAATGAAACTGTCCCTGAAGTGGTCACTACATCTGGCTATGCACTGCTACACTTCTTCAGTGATGCTGCTTATAACCTCACAGGATTTAATATTTTTTATTCGTAAGTATTTTCATACCAAGTCATTAACTTTGTTTTTTTCAATAGCATAAGAGTCATACTCAGTGGTGTCTAAAACCAGGGGTCTGGGCTTGTAATCAGTTGAGGAGGTGTGAGTTAGGGGAACAAATCTCCTAGAGAGAGAGTGTGGTTTTTTTTGAGTGAAGTCACATGGCCATTCCCAGAGTATGTTTTTCCTGTGCCATATGGAACTAGAATGTACCCCTCCAGTGTTTATCCAACACATATAGTTGTCATATGGACTAGGAGGGAGATTATATCTGCTGTCATATAAATTCCTTCTCTTGAACTGGGATCATCTGTTGCTTGATTTTTCTTGCTGTATATACTATGGCTTTTGAAGCAGTTTCACTTGGATTTTTGTGCCAGTCACAAAGATTTTATTCCATTTCTTTTCCTCTTCTTGGGTATTTCCCCTTCTATTTTCCATCTCAGTCTATACTTTGCCTTTGTAGATCTTATCTGCATTGTTTCTCTGATGGCAAAATCTAATCTGATGTCACCATGATGGCTTTTGCCCAGCCTCCTTTTCTGTGTCAGCAGCTCCAAAGATGCATCCAGCAGACTTTGGAGTCTGAGCCTCTTCCTTTTTATATGCACCAGTTGTTTGCAACTTCTGTCTCATTTGGGATGTGCATGTGACACAATGCAACATCTCTTCACATTGCATGCCTTGGTTGAAGAGGGAATTGCTTGGTCTTGTTTCTTCATGTGAGTTTCTCTATGATTGAAGAGAAACTTCACCTCAATCTCCTCTCCTTCCTTTCTCTCAGTCCCTGCAGATTCTAAAATTGCAGTTACTGGGATGTGGTGGCCAGCACTGCATTTCTTATGTTGAAGTACATGGAATATTTTTGTCATATTCTTTATTAGTTTAAAATTCCTGTTTGTGTTTCTGACCATAGCTTTGCTCTTGGCACAGTACTTGGCACACTGTCAGTGGGAAGATTATTGCTGTAATTTGCAGCAGATTGCCCACCTTTGACCAGATAATAAATAGCTATTCCAAGTTTGGGGAACCTCACTATATATATTACATTGGAAATGGCAGCCTAGAAGACTGGGTATTTTTAATTTTTGTCAGTTGACATCAGTAAAATGCAGTCACCTGGCAGACTTTTTACTGTAATTAGTTCCATTTTTCAGTTATCCCTGATGCTTTTATTACACTTTTTTTATTTGTTCTGGGAGCAAATGGCAATAAGACTTGGCATTCTTTAGAGATGAGTGTATGTGCATTCTTTCACTACTTGGTAATGTGGTGCATGCTGCATATCATTACCTAATTCCTTTTTGTAGATTTAAAATAAAATTAAAACTTGCTGGTTTAAATTCCATTACATCTATAACTCATGAAATTCTATGTACTGTATTCTTCTGTGTCTTTTATTGCAATGGATACTTTTAAAGCATTTTTTAATGAACCAACAATTACACTTTTTATGATAGAGAAGTACCTACAATTACTTTTTATGGTTGCATTAACTTTGCTTCTGTCACTGGTCTATTGCACACTGCTTCTGTTACCCTCTTCCTTATTTGTTGACTTCATCTTGATGGATCACTTGTATTCCTTTATTTTGGGGAAGACAGAAACACAGAATCTGTGACTAAAGTGCCATTTCAGTAACAAACAACTGTAATTACTTCAGAACAGACTGAGTGAATTTTCTGTTTCTTCCAATTCTGCTGATCCAATTTTTCTCATTTTCTTTGAATCCTTAATGATCCAGTTGGAGTGGGAAATGGTCTCCTTTCCAACTAATATCTCCTGATGGAAAAACTTAACTGTTCACCTTCCTGCAGAGCACTCACTCCCTCTGAGGGTGGGGGAGAGGTTTTTCACAGCTGCAGCATACAGCTGTTAATGCCATGAATGGTTTTAATGCCATGTGTGTTACCAGGTACAACCCTCAGGACATTTGGAATAATGTTCAGATGTGGAATTTTCTATTTCAGCAGTGTAACAGAATCAGTCCTTTGAGAAGTGAGTCTCTAGAAGACAAAAACATCTCCTCACTGTCCTACCACAACTACATCTTGTCCAAGGCCAGCCTTGAACAATTCTTTGCTAACTTTTAACAGCTCTTTCTTCATTCAGTTAGAACTTCATTCACTAAGGAAGGCTGTGAACAACAGTGTCCTTCTTTCACATCTGCAGGGAGTGGTCTGTATTATCATCAGAGGTTTGTAGTAACACTTTATTCTCAGTTTGCTATGAGTAATCAAAAAAAGTTTCAAATCCTACTTGGACTTGACCAGGCACGTACTGCCTGAGTTCATGGAAACTCTTGGACCCACATAGTTCTGTGTCTTCCATCTTCCCTCATTTCAAGGAGTTGCCTGCACTTCTGGAACCACTTAGCTTAATTTTGCACTCCAATTGCCTGTGATCTCAGAGTTTGGTAGGGTGTATCACAGAAATGCTAACTCCCAGAACAGTCACAGATTTCTTCCAGCCTGGGCTCTCCTGTTTTTGCATCTTGGAATGCAGAGTTAAGGTGGCTCTTTTTAAGGATTCAAAGCATGAAGTGCTACCTGTAAGTAGTTTCAGGATATTAGCCATCTTGCATTTTTCTTTACTTGTTTCCCCCTTCTTATTATGCCCAGATGTCAGGCATACTGCTTATAGTATGGACCAAAGCTACTCAGGAAAACCTTTAACTGTATGCCTATGGTGGAGAGTTTAAGCTCAGTTAGTTCCAGTGTGGTTGTTTCTAGAGGTAAGAAGCATTTGAAGGGCCTGAGTGCTTATACTGGAATATAGGAGAAAAATAGGTAGTGATCTGTCCAGGCAGGGCCTGTCCTTCTGCTTAATGTTGTTGCAGTGCAAGGTATTTGTGATCTTGAGTGCATCACAGACTTTGTGTCTAAGGTTGCACCAACACCTTTTGAGCTCATTTGCCTGTAAAATCATCATTAAACTTGTGTTTTATCAGTACTTAGACATTTCTCATGGTGAAACATTCATTAACAAATATTGCTGGAGTACTGTCAGATGGAAAGAGTGTCACCAGCCCATGGGCCATCATTTCCCTTATGTCACATATTTATTTTCTTTCAGAATTAACTCTTGCCCTAACAACTGCTCAGAGCATGGCAAGTGCACAACCAGTGTGTCAGTGCCGAGCCGGGTGTACTGTGAGTGTGACAAGTACTGGAAGGGAGAGGCCTGTGACATCCCCTACTGCAAAGCCAACTGTGGCAGTCCTGACCATGGCTACTGTGACCTGACAGGGGAGAAGCTCTGTGTCTGCAATGACAGCTGGCAAGGTGAGCTTTGCTTCATTCAGTGTCTTGGTAATTTGGTTTTCTCCCTGCCCTCCTTTTAATGTCACATCATTGCATCACATTTTTAGTGTTTCCTGAAGTAAAGTATCCACTCTCTTTTTATTAATTATTATTTGTAGCAGCCTCTCCATGAAAAAGGAAGGTGAACTGCTTTGTTACAATGGTACAAGTGTCTGTGTGGGCTAATGGATGTACTTTACTCCCAGTACCATAAATCATTGTTTCTCATTACAGATAAATTATTTAAGATCCTAAATGTTTAATTCACTTACTATAATTATGCTGTAGATGCTTGTGGATTTTTGTATTTATCATTTACCACTTTTGTTACAAGTCTCAATTGGCTTAGCTTGCTTAGAAATTGCCATTCTCTTAATAGAAATATTAAAACCCCTCCAGATGACTTAGCTGATATGCCCTCTTCCCATGACTTCCTGCCTCTGTTCTGTTTTATTGCTGTTTCTTTTGGCATGTCCAAGGAAATGACTTTTTAGCTCCTTTTAGCTGTCACACCTGTTACTGAACAGGCACAATGAGATCTAATACATTTCACTTCTCAATAATTCATGAGTGGTTCATTCAAAGGCAGTCAGTTGCACCCACAGAAGGGGAGTGCTTTAGCAATAAGGTCATTGAATGGAAATAGTGTAGACTTATTATTGAGCCCTTTAAAACCTTCCAGAACTGCAGTGCACAAACAAAAAGATCCTGAAATCTTAATCTCTGTCCAGAAGTTGTCAGTAGAATTTGCAGCAAGAGTGTTGCCCTTTTAGTTGTGCATGGATCCTTGCAATGCCAAATTGCTGAGTACAAAATGAGGAAATGTCACAAATCTTTGGAATTGCTTTTTAGGCTATACCTTCAGATACAGTGCTATGAACTTAATTAGAAGTTTCAAGCACAAAATAAAAGTAAAAATCTGACTATTGCTGCTAGTACCTTCCTTTCACCTAGCACTTCTGTACATACTACTTTCTCCCTCTTTCCTACAGATCGTATAATTTGCTTCATTGTTCCTTGGATTTTCACTGAATCTCCATAGATTTCAATTAATTTTTTAAAAAATTCTGTCACAGATGAGCTGGCTTGGATATGTAATTGTTTTCCCTTACTAAACCCCAATCTTTCCTGAAGTTCTCTGGGAGACTTCTTTCTTTGTTTTATTTCTTGATTTATTTATATCTGTATTCTCTATAGTTTCTAAGCTGATACTACCTTCTGTGCAGATTATTTGCAATGCTGGAATCATAAATTTTTCTCTTGCTGTCTGGCAAGTTTTTCTTGTGTTTAGTATTCAAACCAAGTGGCTGAAGGGTTTTGATTTGCAAGCTTTAGGAGAGAATTTCATGTTTCATTTTTTATTACTATTTTCTTTTTATCTTCTTTTGAGTAACTTTAGTGCCTGTATTAAAAAAAAAAATCATTGAAGTGGATTGATGTAGATGTATAATAATTAGACCCCCTGATTCAGAATATAAATCCCAGAATTTCCTATTTTACTGCCTGGAGTTTCTCTTTTACAATGGTGACCTCTTGTGGTTATTGTTGAAGGAGCTGCTCTGAAGACCATTTCACATTTAAAACAAGCATTCTGAGAAGAGAGAATACTTTTGGGTTCGTGGGATGGAATAACTTCTTTATTTAGAGTAGAAAGTAGGGTCCTGTGATTATTAGATATGTCTTGTGGAATTTATTACAAGGATCTTGTAGATACTTGCAGCTGGCTGCTGGTTGTACAAATATAGAATAAATGTTTGGTAAAATCTTTTAGACTTTGAAGACAAATAATTGACATAATTTTTATTTGTAATAGATATTGCATTTAACAAAATATGCACTAGTGAAGTGTATTGCTTTTCAAAAATCAAACTTTTTAATAATGCTGGTAATCTTAAATATTTCTGAGGTGGTTGGTGTAAGAACTAAATTTAGTATTTACAGAGAATCTGGTTAATTTAAAATAGTCACCCAACAAAAGGGAGGCTGAACTTTTCCCAGAGGAGTATTTTTTATGAGTTTTGTACCATATTACACTGTCCCATTCCTTGCTAATCTTTCTCCATATTATCTAACAGAATATGTTGATGTCTGCTGGTAAAAGGCCATAGATGTAATTCAGGGAGAAAAAAAAATATGCATTAAAACTACTGACTTCCTCTTTCTTTGCTAGGCACATGTCAAAGAGAAATGGGGACTTGGCTGAGACCAAAGTGGTGGCTCTTGCACAATTTGACCTATTTAGGAATTTTATAGAAAGATGCTTTTGCTGAATATGTTTTCACAGCCAGATGATTCTCTTTGATACCAGGAACACCATGTCTTGATTTGCTTCTTTGCAAGGCTAAAAAGGAGCAGAGAGATTTCCAAACAGTTAAAAACTTCTGTGACAGGTGAAAAAAATTCAGGAGAATTGCAAACAGTTTTCACATTTTTAAGAGGGTTAAGTGGACTATCTTTGAAAATGCTGAAAACATTGCTGACTCTTGGGTGACAGGGAAAAAGAAGAGCTGAAGGCCCTCTTGAAGTCAAGAGAAACTTGATTGATGCTTTTGATCATTGAACATCAGCACTGCAAGCAAAAGGAGAGAGGAATTACAGGGTGTGTTTAAATTAGTCTTTAAGAGGATCAGTGGGGTACCTTCAAAGCAGATCTGATCCTTTATTGTGTTTTGGATTGCATTGTGAGATGGTTTGGAAACAGAGAAAGTGTTTTCCTTTATAAGGAACTACACCAAAAGTGGGCTCTAGGCTTGCACATAATGCACACCAGCCCCAAACAGGCATCCAGCCCCAGTTCAAAGTCAAAACACCAATAAAATTTCTGGAACATGTATAGTTAGTTGGTTCTCCCTACAGAGCTGCTCCTAGCAGATAGAGATATAGCAGAAGACCAGATTCTGAAATGAAACTAATTAACTTCAGAATAAGTCCATTAGCAATTTAGGCAGCTTGAATTTTATAACATCTCTCTAGGGAAACATGAGCCTTTCTGTAAGGAGAAGAGTAAACAACGAAAGTATAAAAGGAGCTCTGACTACTGCAATGTAAAAATCAGTGTTTGCTTGCTTGTACTGTGGCATTTATTCTAACAACCTCTTGAGTGTGACCAGAGCAACTCTGTCAATGTCTGTGTAACTCAGGTTATCCTGAAAGCACTCACTGCATTTGGGTTTGTTCCCACTTTGCTGTGGAAGGCTTTGATGTCAGACTCTCTTGTTTGGCCTGCCTTATTCCCCAGCACTGAGATTTAGCCAGTCTGTGCTTCTGTGGTGCTGTTTATTGGAACTGCTGGGGAAGCTTTGAGATGGGGGCTCAGGCAGCAGTAGGTGAGATGCAGCACTGGGAAGAGCTTGTGCTAAATGCCTGCAGGTCTGAAATGTGAGATTTTGGCCCATTGTGCCTGGATGTGCTTGAACAGAAAGCACATGAGTCTGTGTCTTCAGAGGTGAGGACCTGTGATGGAACATTTACTTTGGACAGCCTTGTTTTGGGAAGGAAAAAGAAAATAAAGCAGGTTTCCTATAACTGTTCTGTCCTGTGATAATGCCCTCTTTGTCAAAAGTTTACTTTTCAAATCTTCTCCCAGCCAAGTACCAATTCAGAAAGGAGAAACTGCAGTTATACAGTCTGGGAAATGTCTTCTTAAAAATATGTGCATTTATACTGTATCTGCATATAAAGACACAGATCCAAGGACTCTTTGTCCCCCAAACAAAGCTTCTTGAAGCTTCTTGGGATGTGTTAGCAGGGTTCTATGTGAGTACCTGTGTTCAGGTTCTGTTTTGTTAATTGATTGTTTATTATTTTATAAGTTTATTAAGCCTTTTGCTTTACAAAACATACCCCAGGAGCAGTCTTGCTATTGTTTTTAAGCCATTTCTGTGAGGTGCAGGCACCCTCAGAAACTTGATACATCTCCAGGTGGCTTATTCCACCCTGGCCACATGCAAGTATATATCAGACAAGCATCCTTGGAGGGCTGTGCAATATGTAAACAAAATATAGCTATTTTAACTGGAAATCTAGTGTCTGAAAATTGTGTGGGAAAAATCAAGTGTCCCTATTGCAAGAGAAAGAACATCACAGGGAAATGAAGAGCCAGCTCCAGTTTTAAATACCTTTATGGTGTCATTTGACAATTAGTGAAGGCAGGTTTAGTAGAATTTATTTGATTTGTTTTACTAAATGGCTTCATTAAAGGGGTTGATAGTGCTTTCTGTGTCTAATTAGGATGAGATTTAGGGAGGGAGTCCCCTGCTATTTGTGAGTTCTAATGAAAAATGTGATCCATTTAGAATAAACCTATGAGCAAAATATTTATTTAAAAAGCATACACTAAAATGTAGTAAAATAGAACTTGATTGAAATAATGATCTTAAGCAATACTCTGTCCTGAATACAAGAAGTAGACAGTGCTGTTACCCTGATAAGGTAAGACACTAAATTTACTTTATTATCTATAGCACCTTCATTTAAGATTAGGAAGAAAGTGATTCATGCAGCTCAAAACCAGTTACCTTCATTTCAGCACTGTGTAGAGTTCTGCACTGTAACTTGAGGAAAGAAATAATTAAATATATTGTGATTAAAAACAAAACAGTTGAAATCTGAATTTATCAATTAGTTCATACAAAGATAGTCTGTAAGAAAATTGACATTAAAATGCAGTGTATCTTATCTGAACTTCAGCATTTGATAAGAGGAAGTCACTGAAGCTGAAGAGTGCAGTGCATACATATGGAAGCAGTAAGGGGAACTCGGCTGCTTCATCTTGGAATGTGAGTGGGTGTGCTGAACACATTTGGGAAGGTATCAGTGCTCCTTACAGGCTGATCTTGGGACTGATACTGTTACATAATTTTCATACTCTACCAATAAAGCTGCTAATTAAATCTGGTAACACAAAGGTGGCAGGTACTTTAAATGTGAAGAAGAAACAGAATATCCTGCAAGAAAGTCTGCAAGTAATGTGTAGGATTTAATTACTTCAGTATAAATAGTAAATTAGTACATTTAGAGACTCAGAGTATTAAGAATTTGTTTTATAGTCTTGGAATGAAATGTGGAAAGCACCATGGGAGAAAACTTGCTTGTCTATCTCAATTAGAATGTGAACTAATTAACATTATTAATTTTATATGCTCTGCAAACTCCAAAGTGCCGATTGCACTGGTAGGATGATCAGAAATTCCAGTTAAATATATGAAAGCACTAGTAGTATGCTTCATGTTTTGTTACTACAATAATACAAATAGGAACAGACTCAGAGGGGGAGCCATTAGGATGGACAGGGCTGTGGAAGGCACTAGCAGAGTATGGATTGTTTGAACAAGTAAAATCAAGGCTGGGAGGGTGTTGCTGTTTGTAAACATTTGTGTGGTGTATACACAGATCAGGTCTTTAAGTACAGTGATAGCATCACTGGTACAAGAAAAATTGGGATAAACTGGTCACCAGTACATAATTTGGGAATTGGAAGGAGGCTTTTGTCTTAGAGCTGTGAAGTTTTCTAGAAGATGTTAGCAGAGATTCTGGAGCTTGGTACCTTGCTGCCATTGGGATGGAGTCTGAGAATCTCTAGTCAGATGGGTATTGTCAGCTACAGCTGATCTGGAAGTCCTTGCTTCTTTTAGAGAGTGAGAAGCAAAGCCTGTTTTTAAGATGACAAGTCTCATGTGATGTCTACCAGAGACATTTGCTTGTTCTCAGTCACGGCAGACTAGGAAAGCTTTCCCTGCTTCTGGCAGACAGTGCTGTGACATCTGGCCTTACCTTCTGTGCCAGCCTTGTTGATCTCGAGTGTGGGGTCTGGAGCTGAGCAGTGAAAGGGTGCCCTGCAGCCCTTCTGGCTCCCCCCAGACTGACCCTGCACATCCCCACATCCCCTTGGATGAGCCACTCTTCTGCCTGAGGAGACAAACGGGGCTGAGGAACAGCACCCAGGGGGCACTTCAAGAACTGCATCAGCTCCTGTGCATTGGCATTTCAGTGTCATTCCTGGAGGAGCTGAGCCCTGCTACAGCTGCTTCAGCTGGACACCTCACCAGCATCTCTGCCTGCCACTGAGTCTCATTTTCAGTGGGACTGTTTGCAGGATGGGAGAAATGATTACATCCAGTATGGATATTGCAGAGCTGTGCAGGGGCAGTGTAGGGATACATGGGTGCACCTACTGTTAGAATGCCTGGAAGGAATCACTGAGCCATTCCAGCACAACTGGTCTGACTGTAGGACTGGTTTCAACCACTGAGCTGCAGTGGTTGAAAAATTGTATTGAAGTAATAATTCTGAACTCAAATGATCAGACAAAGAAAACCAGAAAAAACAACAGATACTTTAAAAATCACTTTGATTAGATTGAATGAACAGCATTGTGAAATTTATATTCAACACATCAACACTTCTGGATTTTTCTCCTGTGCTCCCAAAGGAAAAGATATGGTTTGAAGACAGTAGATGATGTTTAGTCATTTACGTGGAAATTGATCTTATGACTTAAACTGCTGGAACAGATTGTTACTTTGGCTTTTCATGAAAGTCCTCAATAAATAGAAATTAGATTCTTTCTTTTATGTGGTGGGGATAAATCACTTTTTTATACCTATAGAGTTTTTTCCTACCTTAGAGGATAACGTAATTGACTTCCAGTTCAGGTTTATAAAGTTGCTTGCTGTTTCTAAAGCGTTTCCCCCACCCCAGTGGATTGACTAACACATTAGGAAGATAAGAAAGAAACTCAGTTTTAAATGAATGGAGAAAAATCATATTTGCATAAAACATAAGAAAATGTATTTTTCATTATCTTTGTTCTGCACCTGTAGTGCTCTTTGTTGCACAGAAGGCACGCATTTAGTGAATGTGATGTTTCTGAAGAGAATACGTGTTTTTGCTGAAATAATGGTGCATGTATTCAAGTAGGAAAATCTATAAATGATATTTATAAGTCCTACGTTTACCTTACCTTTATAAAACAATAGCCATTCTAAAGAATTTGCTTTTTGATTGATGTTTTGGGAGAGGTCAGTACTATTGTTTTGCATTTTTGCAGCTATATATTCCGTTTTTGTCCCGATTGATACATAACGTGAGCAGTAGGGTTGGAGCGGGATGATCTGTGAGGCTCCTTCCAGCCCGAGGCTTTCTCTGTCTCTATGGCACAGTGGTGTTTCTGCTTTCTCCCTCACCTTTCCTGTCGTTCAGTTCTGATGAAGCACTGAGGCTGGAAGAGGGCTGCCTGCGACATTCTTTCCATCACTGATCTGGCTAAGATTTTTGCATTATTAACGCAGTACGAGGCGGTTTTGGTGCGTTCATTTTACCGGAGTCGGTGCCAGGTTTCCGTGTCGGGATGTGCCGCGGGAATTCGGGCTTTGCCCGCGCTCGCCGCCAGGGGTCGCTGCTGGCCGCGGCATGTCCCTGTCCGGAGGCAGCGCTGCAGCCTCTCCTGATCCCGGGCACCGCTTCCAGCATTTTAAACTCTTCCCTGATCAAAGAAGACTTAATCAATTGTTTATTTTAAAACCCTTTTATATTCAAATTGAGTGCTTCCTCCAGTGATTTACCAAAATCATGATTTTGCTGAGGTTACAACTCCATTGCGGTATCAATTATTAATGCTTAGGAAATAATTTACTGAATTGTTCATGCTCTCATTAGACCTCATTCAGATACCATTAATCTTTTCGGAGTAGAAGGGATAATGAACACCGGGGATTGAGTGTCTCCATCGTTTAGTAGACAGAAGGTAATTTGAATACAAGTGGACATCATTCTTCTGCAGTGTACTAGGAAAAGTTGACAGCTGGTTGTGAACACTTTGGATGCCTGGTTGTTGTGTTTAGGAAGTAACTGTAAAAAGTTGCCCCCAAAATTACAGTAAATATTGGGAAAAAATTATCTCCTTGCACTCCCATTCCCCCAAGATAATGTTTTTAAATTATTGTGAACATAATGTACATTACCTCTTTAGCTTACTTAGTGAACTTCAGCAGCTCTCTCTTCTAAAATTTTGTGGTCTCTCCTTGACACATGTAAATCTTGGCATCCAGAGCACCCTTTGCCTGGGGAGTATCCTTGCCAAAGAGAGCTGATACTTTTTAAGTGAAGAACTGTCTCCTCTTGTTTGCTTTGAACATGGCTTCTTCAAGCTGCATTTCATAAAACTCAGCTCTTTATATTCAGAGAGACTGTGAGCTCTTCATATTCACCCTCTCTTTGTCACTTATTCTATAAACACTTAAAATTCACTTCCAAGTTTTGGGTTTTTTCCAAGTGAAAAAGTCAGCAGTTCAAAGGAATTCAATGGTTTCTGTAATTGGAACATCCTTTTACTCTCCTGTAAACAGTCTCCAGCACTAATCTCTTCTTTTTCAGTAGGACACAGTTTTCTAAGGTTACACAAGCCACAGATTTATGCAGTGGGGTAACAGTTTTCTCCATTCTGACACGATTCTTTATTTTGACCATTGCTGAGTGGTGATGTAATATTTTCATGAGCTATCCTGAGATGATCCTAAAACCTAACTTACTTAGTTTTCAGTTTTACTGGGTTGAAATTTGTGTATTGTTTTATTGTTTACTCATGTGGTCAGGAACTTGTTCTGTGGTAGTACAAAGACCCTGCACCCTAATCCTAAGCCTTTATCAGCAATATTTTTATATAGATATACATACATATGTATTCAGGTTTTAAATAAGATCTAGGGCATAAACTGATGATGAAGAGATTGCATTTTTTTTTACTACTGGACAAATAAAAAATTGATTTTGCTGTTCATGATTGTAACAGTCTGTAGCTAAAAAAATTATGCATTTTGCTCACTTCTCTTACTTTGACAAAAATGATTGGCCGAAATACATTTGAATATAGTAGTAGTAGTTGTGGGTTTGGTGACTTTGTAGAATGGTCTATAAAATGTTATAAAATTTTTATATTCAAATAATTCTTTTGATAAAGTACTTGATAGAGTATTTTCCTCTTGAAAAATTATGCAGAATGGCATTTGCAAAAGCCAAAATTTTACTTCTAAGATTTAATGTAGTCTAATGCATATTGTAACTTAATTTACTGTGATATTATTTGCTTTGATATACAGTTATTCTGGTTCAAATACAGTATAGCTTTTCTCCAAAAGTGACATACAGTGCTAAAAGTTTTAGACCTAAATGATAGGTCACTTAAAAATGTGATGCTTTGTGCCTTTCTTTCAATTTGTGACTCACAGCCTGTTTTCTGAGAAGAATGCGGAAATGAATTGTTATTATTTGAGCTAATCTAATGCTTTCAATTAGATTGACATCCCATGCTGTCAGTTTTTTCATTGAGCATCTGTTAAACATAAAAGTGCACACCATATTTTATCAGAATGAGCAATCCTGACATCTGTAATTAAGCCTCCCCTGTTTCTGCTTTATTGGCTTTACCATCCCCGTCTAACAGATTGCACATTTTGTTTCCAAAACAGGCCCAGATTGTTCTCTGAACGTCCCCTCCACCGAGTCCTACTGGATCCTGCCCAACGTGAAGCCCTTCAGCCCCTCTGTGGGCCGTGCTTCCCACAAGGCTGTGCTCCATGGGAAGTTCATGTGGGTCATTGGAGGGTACACCTTTAACTACAGCTCCTTCCAAATGGTGCTCAAGTGAGTGGTATCCCCTTTCTCATGGGGCTTGGGAAATTACATCCCCCCAGGGAGGGAGCCTCTGTCTTCTAATTTAGCTGAAAATTAGTTTATATCTCTTTTAAAGTCTTTATTAATGGTCTTATTTTATGCTTGTAATTTTCTTATGGTTATAGAAAGTGAAAATATGGGCAGCATCAAACTGTTTTGTGTACTTCAGTTTGGTGAAAAACTGTAAAACATGAAGAGCTTTGTGGTGATAAAACAGTGGAAGAAATTCACTGCTGCTATTTTTACACAGTACATTTTGAAAGCCATGTGCATTATTGATGTTAATTTGTGGTTACAGGACACTTGTATTTAGTGCCTGCACTTTGCCTGCTGGTGCCATGCCAGTAGGGTCAGGCAGGTCACCTGTGCTCCACTTCTTTATACTTGTGGCAGTTTGTATGTGTGTGTATTTGACCACCTATTGAAAACAAAGTTGAAGCAGCTGTAAACAGGACCCAGGTGATTTGGATGGTACCTTCATATGTGGGGACACTAAATGTGGTAAATCCAAGTATTAGGATATATTTATTAGCACATTATTAGCATGTTTACTTCCCTTGTTGCACATTTGCAGTCATCCAGATACCTTTGTAATTTATTTTTTGACCTCTCTTATCTAATGTTGGGCATTGATTAATTAATGAAAATATAATGGAAATTAAAATCAACCTTATAGTTAAGAGGGTGCCCAACAGTAAATCTTCAGAGCAGTGCAAAAGCATGGAGCATGAGCAGTTTGGTGGTGACTGATAATAGAACAAGTCCTGTGATTTTTGTTAGTTACTCCAATTTATGAGATTTTTGGTTTGTCCCTTAAGGAGCTGCTCCTGTTCTCCTTAGGGAATATTCAGTGCAGTGTCACAAGTTCCTACACTGTTGTAATGGTTCAAAGGATTGTGTTGCCCCACTGACAAATTACCATGTCAGAGTTAGAGTCAGTTTGAACACACAAGCTCTTCTATTTTCTTTACAGATTGAAAACGTTTCTTTTTCTATTTCTCTTCTAGCTACAATTTGGAAAGCAGTATATGGAATGTAGTGCCTGTGTCCAAAGGGCCACTCCAGAGATATGGACACACTCTTGCTTTGTATCAGGTTTGGACCCTTTAATGTTTTGTATAATATATTTGTATGTGTGTGCTGTTGGTGATCTTCAACTGAATCACCATGAACAGAGACTTTTGAGGATAATTTAATTTCTAAATATTTTGTATTAATGTTTTCTTCAGTACTTAGGTGTATTGCACAGTTTTGGAACAGAGGTTGTGCAATACTTGTCAATCACTTTGCTGACCATAAACCTTCTGAGCTAAACCTGCCAATAAAGGGCAGAGGTGTGTGTGTGAGATATTTCTGGGGTTGTGGGTAGTGCTTTTGCTCACCAGACACCATCCCAGGGGCTGAACCCCACAGGCAGAGCCAACTGCTGGTGGCAGGGTCCTTTGGGGAGCAATGTCCCAGGTGTGGGGACTGTCAGGGAATGCAGGAGCACAAGGAGACAGGACTGGAGAGAAGGCTCCAACATAGGCCTGAGGGGGCTATCAGGGAGATGGGCAATAAAGGGTGACATTCTTGTTAACTGTGACACAGAAATACAGAATTGGGGTGGCAAATGTTCATTTGTTTGCGTAAGGCACCCCCAGCAGGGCAGGACGAACAGGATTGTATCAAATCAGACCAAAGTGGTCTTCTTGCCTGGTAACACCTCTTGAACAATGGGTAACAGTGAATGCCTAGGGAAGAACACGAGAAAAAATGACAGGAACTTACAGAAGCTTCCTCAGAATACTGTCCTTCTTTGCAGCTGGGATTTCCTACAATAGGATAGTATTTTTGTAGAAAAATTATGAATCCCTGTTGTTAATTTATTTATTTTTTCAATTTTTTGATCTTGTATTTATTTTAACATTAACATCGTGCTGTACCTAAGAATTCCAGAATAGTTTTTGTAGAAAGAAAACCTTTTCAGAAACTGGTACTAGCTGGTTTAATATTGGTAATCCCTACTTTTTATTCTCCATTTATTTCTTCATACTACTCATGATTTTCTTTAAGGCCATCACACCCTCTACCATTTCTTTTACATACAGAAAATCCCTTGTGCTTTTAATAATCCTCTATAAGGAAGGTATTTCATACCTTGGATAATGTTGTAGCATTGCCTTTACCTCTTCTAATTCTGTTATATCCCTTTTGAGAAAAGGGGAATCACAGTCTTTAGTGTGTTCCTACCTCAGAGATGGATGTCATGGGGAATTCAGGATCTAATTTTTTTCCTAATAATTCTTTAGGGTACTTCAGCTTTTTGAAAATGTGCTTTGAACTGGTATTTTTACAGATGTTTCAGTTACATCCTCAGGATCTCATTGTAGGCAATTCAAAACCCAACCCCATGTATTTAGACTTTAAATAGTTTTTTCATATAGGCATCTTTTCATCCTTATGCATGTGAGCATTTATTTGCTCTTTAATTTTTTCTTGTATTGCGCATACAGTAATAGGAGATTCTTCTGCAATTATTTGTGTTTGACCATTGTCTCAGCTATTTTAAATAACTTAGTATAGTCAAAAAGTATTGCTGTTTTTCTACTCATCCCCATGCCAGCTTGTTTTATAACATACTGAAGAAGCAAATCCCAGTTGCACATGTCTGTGGGATACCACTAATGAACTTTATTCATTTAAGAAGTGACTATTTTTTTTCCCCCAAACTTCACTTTATTGACTTAATTAGCCTGTGTTGTCTGCTTTCCTTGTTCCAGATCATCTTAGTTCCTCTGGGGCATGAGGAATATTATCAAGCATCTTTTAGGTACATGTATCATCTGGACTTTTGATTTCTTCTGAAAAAGCCAATGCTTTATTTGCAGGATATAACTTCCCTTTTCAAAAATTCATACAATTTTTCTCCATCTGTTGGTCTGTTTCACTCCCTGAATTCTGTCCTTTCTGCCTCTCCCTTACCAGTTCTTTGGTATGATCATTTTTAAGCAGGAATTTACACACTACAGGCAGGAGCTAGCTCTTTAATTTCTTCAGAACTGATTCCAGGGACTTTATTTACCAGGTTTGTTTTTCTTTTTTTTCCTACTGTAACTTTCTGTTTTTAGTTTTTACTGTGGAAATACCTGTGAAGTCTACCATGAAGGGCTCATGTGGGAAGGTTAACCTCATTTTATTGCTATGGCTTTCACTTCTCAGAATAGTCCTTCAGACAGTCTGATGGCACCATAAAGTATCCAGTTAGGTGTATTGCTAATGCATTTGAAAAGTGATGTCTTAGTACTTCATATATAAACTTTGCAGGCATCTCATTAAGGTGTTTATTAGCTTGCCTTGGTGTGAGTCTCTGTTTTAATCTGGTGGAGATTCTGAACTTTGTTTTGAACTCTACTTTTTCTTCTGAGTTTCCATTATCCTTCTGTTAAGTTACACTTTATTTTTTTCTTTGTAATGGAATGTTTTTGTGTTCTTTTTCAAGTGTTCTTGTAGTCTCAGCAGAATTTGTTATGATATCTTAGATCTTATTTTTTCACATTTTTAGTATTTTTCTTTTAAAGATTTTACCCTTTTAGTGTACATCTTTCTTTTTTTTATGTTTGGTCTTCTTTTATATAGTGAGTGCTTCCTCTAATTAAGAGGAATTGATGGCATGGGCTGATACTTTGTTTTGTCTTGTTTTCCTGGCACCTGTTGTTCTTACAGAGCTGTTGAATCCATGTGTGGCCTGGTGAATACTGTAGAGATGTTTTCAGTAGTAATATAAACTAGGTTTTGTGCATGCCCTAACATCAACTCAAAGCTTGCTTTTCTTCCAGTCAGTTCCCTGATTCATTACTGATGTATTACCTGTTCTTTGAAAGGTCAGATCTTTTTGACCAGTGACTTTGATTATTACAGTTCTTATAGAATGTGGACTTTTTAGTCAAGAAACATTTGAGTAATGTATCATTTAGCAGTTCAGAATAAAGGCTTAAAATGTAATTTAACCTTTTTATTTGGCAGTGCTAATATTGTCTTGAGACATTCCAAACTAAAGGGTAACCATTTTAGAATTCCTTTCACCTGCAAATATTAAATATAATAGATTTGTGTTAATTCAGACATCTCTTTATATCTCAGTGAAGAGCTGCAACTCAAGTTAATCATAATGAAAGCTGCAAGCAAAGATACAGTGAAGAAGCTGTGGCTGTTGTTGAAGACATATATATGTTAATTGGCAATTAGGATTCACTAATAATGAACCTCTGTGAAACAATTAACTACTTTGCTGCTTTTACTAGTGATTATGTCAAGTGTCAGAATTTAGAGGGTCTAAAAGGAGATGATCATGCAAGTCAAAGAAATTTCAAGGTGAAAAGGTACACTCTTCTGGACTAAGTTCTTACATTAACTTGTTAGAATAGAGTTCTGATGCTTTTCCTTTTAGATCTTCAGTCTCTTGAAGAAAACAGAAAAAATAATTTAGACTGAAGAGCAATAGAACAAAATACCTAGAGATGGCAGCTTTGAGCTGTGTTTTCAGCTCTGTACCAGTAATAGTGCAATGTTTCCCTTATGCTTTGTAGGAAAAAAATATCTACAGAGAAGAAATGAGATTTAAGTTTTTGACTTGAGCTCCTGAGATTTTAAGCCTAGAGCTAGGCTGGAGTGAGAGCACAGGGCCAGCACTGTCTGACTGTGGTGCAAGGTAAATTGCAGCTGTGTGATTGACTCTGGGCAGAATGGGCTAAGTTACTGTGCCCATTTCCCTCAGAAAGCTCCTTTGGTAAAAACTGAAGTACTGTTCCTCTTTATTCTGAAGAAAAAGAAATCTGAAGACTCCCACTGATGTGTAGTTATAACAAATCCTCAAGACTTTTTATGCATTTTAGAGGAGAGACCATAAAAGAGCTCTTGCTTTTGGACCAGCTAAACTGTTAAATAGTGTTCAGGCTGGTTATTGGAAAGATGCTGTTAGCAAGTGGCTCTCCTGGCAAGTGCATCTCAGAAATTGTACATAGTTTCTGGCACTTTTACACTGAAAATATCAGTGTACTTTGAAATAATTTATATAAGAAATAGGTTTATAAAGAGACTGGAGGAAATGACTTGTGAGGTTTTTTTGTAGGTTTTTTTGTGAGGTTTTTTGTAGGTACAAATAGCTTTGACAAACATGACTAGGTAGGGAGTTAGAGTAAACTCCAAAATACTATATCCTTGGAATTAGGAGGAAAGGGAGTTGCCTGCAAGGTGTATATGTGGTTACTGCTGGGACTTTGCTCAGTTAATTTTTTGGTGGTATCACCAAAATTGGTTGAATTTGGCCTCATAATTGAAGTGTTGGTGCTGATCCCAAGACAGTGGAAGGATGGCCTTTGAGGTTTGTTTCCTTTGAGACTGGCAATGGAGATGAGGCAGGCAAGCTGATGTAGTAGCACCTATAAAGTACACAGACCATTTTATATATAGTCAAATTTAATTTAACTCAAATGAGTTTTATGCCTTTTACTTTCACTTTTAAAACTTTATTAAGAAAGGGTAATTGCTTTGATTCTTGTTACAAATTAATTGGTATTGGTGTTGAGTCTGTATATATCTTCTGGTATTTTTATTAGTCTCATCAAAAGCTAGTTAACAAAGCAAAAAAGAGTAAAAACTTTTCCTACTTTATTATGAACAAGATAAAATCTTTCACCAGTTGGTTTATTGTTATTCTTTTAATGACTATTTTTGTTGGCTATTGTAGCATAATTTGAATAGCACTGGAAATACAAAAGTATTTTCTAACTATTCTATTAAGTAGTTGCTGGCAGGTTGTACCAGCAGTTTTTCTAGTTTTATTATTCTGTGACTTTGAATTACATCTTATGCAAAACTTGCTCTCTTACTCTGATTTGCAGATCTCAGAAGTGTGAGTAGGTGAGATGAGCTACACCTTTTACATGTAGCCTTGAGAAAAGCCTGTTCAGAGTTCCCTTCTATGAAAGGGCCCTAATTCATCAAGAGATTGGTTCTTTATGTAGAAGTATCATATTTTTCATTCCTTGTTTCAGTGTTGGTTTGAAAGTGAAGTCTGAGTGAGGTCACCTTTTACTAAATCCAGCAACCATTGGAAAATTGCAAATAATGAAGAAACAAAGTGGCAAGACTCTTGATTAGGCTGACCTCCTCATAGAAAGTGTGGTGCAGTATTGCCTTGACCTTGAATTTGGTCCTGTTGGGAACAGAAGTTAAAATTTTCCTCTCTTGTAACTTATTCAGGTTCTTATTCAGGGGGGATATAGTCCCACAACAAACCAGGAATTAATAAATCAGGCTTCAGGAGGAAGAGTTAGGTGAAGACTGCTTTCCAGACCTGGTCTAACGGGAGGATTACTGGATCAAGTAGAAATGTATCAAAATTAAAAATTAGTTACAACACATAAAATATTCTTGATACTGTTAACCATATTAAAGGAGATAAGAGCTTGTGGAAAGGAAGAGGAGGTATTAGATAGTCCTAAACCAGGTGGTACCTGTTGAATGCAAAAAACAGGCTAGTGATGGATGAGTTATTGCCATTTTGTGAAATTTGTATTTTGCTTGGGAAAAAAAATAGTGGATGTCTTTAATCATGTACTGATTTGACTAAACTTTTAGAATTTAGAAGTACAGAGAACAAAAATCCTAATAAATATTAGGGTTCTGTTAGTTTACATAATGTTAATTTCAATACCAAGGCATGGATACAGTCTATGGAGAAAAAAGATTGATGATCTTGTTTTAAGAAAGTAGAGAATGACTGTTCATGTGGTTTGTGAGTAGCATTTCTTTGGCCAATTCTTCAGGAACAATTTAGATTTATATAAGAATTAAGGCAGAAAAACTAATTTCTGAGAGAGAAACCTTTCTGTGTAGCCATGATATAGTTAAGAAATACAAAATGAAAATTATGTGGTTATTTTAATGTGATTAACTTTCTCCCAATTCATTATAAATGGATTATAAATTACCCCTTCGTTGAGGGTTTTTTTTTACACTTTTTTTAGTGGTATCTACCAGATAAGATTCTTTTGGAATGCAGGCAGGATTTGCATAAGAGTGTGTCATTCCAAGGTACAGCCTGAGCAGCTGAGTATTGCTCCTTAGGAAAAAGAAAAATTGTGAAGTCTCAGGAATAAAAATATGATAAGTTTTAGAAGGCTTGAATTACTGCATTTTTATGAAATACAAAGTCAGTATTAACACTGAGATAAGGTGTAGGGAAGAGAACATGTCCAAGGTCAGTGGAACAAATGATTTTGGCTGTTCAGGATTCAGTGTGAAGTGTGTCCAAGTGTTCCTCTGCTCTGCTGTACAGTCTATTGATTGGGACTGAAGGCACCAGTGAGTGCTCCTGGTCTTTGGGTGATCTTTTAAAATACCCTCCTTGATCTGTTTCATTTTTCCTCACTGTAAAATGCTCCTCTGTCAAGGATCTCTGAGCAACCTCTTCCAGTCTTGACCATTCTCAATGAGAAAAGAGAAATGTTTATTCCTAAATTTAAATTATATTTATTGTAATCCAAACTGTGCATCATGTCTGGTTTATTTCTGGATTACCATGGGAAGAGTCTGGCTCCCTCTTTTTTAACCTCTCCACCAGGCATTTAATTTTATTTGAATTATTTGGTTATTTAACAAGCACTGTCTCCAAAGATAATAATGGTATGAATAAGATGAAGAAATTAAGAGGAATTTTATGGCTGTAAGTTTTATTGATTTTTCCAACATTCAAATTGTTACACTTTACTTTTTCTCCTGTATTTGAGTTATTCTCTTGGTCTTATTTTGTCCAGTAAAAAATGTCATTCATTACTCTATAAGAGGAATCTTAAATCAAGTGAAGGTTTTCTTCTCTTGAGAAATGTGATTTAACTATTTTGTTCAAATCCTGCCTTTGGTCTTCTCATTCCTGCCTTCTGCTGTCATCCTCTCTGTCCAATATGCACACTCAAATATTTACAGATTTACAATATTTATACCTTTTTGTCATCTTTTCTTATTGTGGTTCATCAAAATTTTCCACTGAAGTAGTTTCTTTCAGGGAAAAAAGTGCTATTTGAGAAAATGGAACCAATTACTGGAAAGTTTTGGTTCCATTGAAGCAAACAGGAGCTGCACTGGCTGTTCTGTTGGCTTGGACCTGAACACCTGCCAAGAAGCCAACTGATGTGATCTGTAGGTGGGAATGTCATGATTGAGTGAGCTGTCAACCTGCTCTGTTTACAGGAAGAAATTTCTCATTTTTCTGGAATTCCCTACTGAGCAGGAACTCTGAAGTTCAATAAACAATGTACTTTTCTATACTTCAATTTGCATTAAGTAATAGTTATGTGAAATTTTGGTTTAAAAACTACAAGGTCTTCCAGGGTTCCTGTAACTTGTTAGAGAATGTTACTCATATGTTGTAATGTATCTAATATTAGACNAACACATAAAATATTCTTGATACTGTTAACCATATTAAAGGAGATAAGAGCTTGTGGAAAGGAAGAGGAGGTATTAGATAGTCCTAAACCAGGTGGTACCTGTTGAATGCAAATAACAGGCTAGTGATGGATGAGTTATTGCCATTTTGTGAAATTTGTATTTTGCTTGGGAAAAAAAATAGTGGATGTCTTTAATCATGTACTGATTTGACTAAACTTTTAGAATTTCAGAATTTAGAAGTACAGAGAACAAAAAATCCTAATAAATGTTAGGGTTCTGTTAGTTTACATAAAGTTAATTTCAATACCAAGGTGTGGATACAGTCTATGGAGAAAAAAGATTGATGATCTTGTTTTAAGAAAGTAGAGAATGACTGTTCATGTGGTTTGTGAGTAGCATTTCTTTGGCCAATTCTTCAGGAACAATTTAGATTTATATAAGAATTAAGGCAGAAAAACTAATTTCTGAGAGAGAAACCTTTCTGTGTAGCCATGATATAGTTAAGAAATACAAAATGAAAATTATGTGGTTATTTTAATGTGATTAACTTTCTCCCAATTCATTATAAATGGATTATAAATTACCCCTTCGTTGAGGGTTTTTTTTTACACTTTTTTTAGTGGTATCTACCAGATAAGATTCTTTTGGAATGCAGGCAGGATTTGCATAAGAGTGTGTCATTCCAAGGTACAGCCTGAGCAGCTGAGTATTGCTCCTTAGGAAAAAGAAAAATTGTGAAGTCTCAGGAATAAAAATATGATAAGTTTTAGAAGGCTTGAATTACTGCATTTTTATGAAATACAAAGTCAGTATTAACACTGAGATAAGGTGTAGGGAAGAGAACATGTCCAAGGTCAGTGGAACAAATGATTTTGGCTGTTCAGGATTCAGTGTGAAGTGTGTCCAAGTGTTCCTCTGCTCTGCTGTACAGTCTATTGATTGGGACTGAAGGCACCAGTGAGTGCTCCTGGTCTTTGGGTGATCTTTTAAAATACCCTCCTTGATCTGTTTCATTTTTCCTCACTGTAAAATGCTCCTCTGTCAAGGATCTCTGAGCAACCTCTTCCAGTCTTGACCATTCTCAATGAGAAAAGAGAAATGTTTATTCCTAAATTTAAATTATATTTATTGTAATCCAAACTGTGCATCATGTCTGGTTTATTTCTGGATTACCATGGGAAGAGTCTGGCTCCCTCTTTTTTAACCTCTCCACCAGGCATTTAATTTTATTTGAATTATTTGGTTATTTAACAAGCACTGTCTCCAAAGATAATAATGGTATGAATAAGATGAAGAAATTAAGAGGAATTTTATGGCTGTAAGTTTTATTGATTTTTCCAACATTCAAATTGTTACACTTTACTTTTTCTCCTGTATTTGAGTTATTCTCTTGGTCTTATTTTGTCCAGTAAAAAATGTCATTCATTACTCTATAAGAGGAATCTTAAATCAAGTGAAGGTTTTCTTCTCTTGAGAAATGTGATTTAACTATTTTGTTCAAATCCTGGCTTTGGTCTTCTCATTCCTGCCTTCTGCTGTCATCCTCTCTGTCCAATATGCACACTCAAATATTTACAGATTTACAATATTTATACCTTTTTGTCATCTTTTCTTATTGTGGTTCATCAAAATTTTCCACTGAAGTAGTTTCTTTCAGGGAAAAAAGTGCTATTTGAGAAAATGGAACCAATTACTGGAAAGTTTTGGTTCCATTGAAGCAAACAGGAGCTGCACTGGCTGTTCTGTTGGCTTGGACCTGAACACCTGCCAAGAAGCCAACTGATGTGATCTGTAGGTGGGAATGTCATGATTGAGTGAGCTGTCAACCTGCTCTGTTTACAGGAAGAAATTTCTCATTTTTCTGGAATTCCCTACTGAGCAGGAACTCTGAAGTTCAATAAACAATGTACTTTTCTATACTTCAATTTGCATTAAGTAATAGTTATGTGAAATTTTGGTTTAAAAACTACAAGGTCTTCCAAGGTTCCAACTTGTTAGAGAACGTTACTCGTATGTTGTAATGTATCTAATATTAGACAGGTGAATTTTTTGAGTACATGCTCAACTTTTTTATTTGAAGGTGCTGGTTTTGATACCTGGTATCAGAACTTGAAAATACCAGTGTTTTGGAGGCCTTGTATCTTGGTGCTTCTCTACCTCTTTTGTTATCTCTTCCATGGAGAAATCTGCTTCTTGTCCTTCTCTCTCCTCTAGATTGGGGATAGTTTTTAGGCTCTTCAATTTGAGCCAGATTCTTCACACTTTTTTTGCACTAATTTCACAAAGGTTCTCAGTTTTATATTTTTGTTGCCTTTTTAAAAAATGTGTTATTTTACTTTGCAGTCTTGCTTGGTTTTCTACCTTATAAACAAATATCTACTCTGCTTAATTCAGGTGAAGGTCAGCAGTGTTTGTGTACTAGCATACTTTAAACTCTGTATCTTATGTGTTGTGTCTTCCAGAAAGCCTCACCTTTAGCATATACCTTGTATATGTTTATATTTAGTATATAAGTAATTTATAAAGGTAATATAAAGTTTATAAAGGGATTTCTTCTTTTCTGTCACAGTTTTTATGCTGCATTTGCACTCTTATCATTCCTACAATCCATTCCTGTTAAGGCTTTCCAAATAAATGTCTGTCTTCATGTGCATAGGAGGTTGGCTTTTACCCTGTATAAATATGCATGTAACATTTTTAAATTTCAGTTCTGTATTTCTTCCACTGACTTTGGTCTCTCAGCTTGTTTTTCTCTGTGTTCAGCTGATCATCACTTACTTTTACAGTGTTTTTCACCAGTGGTAGGAGCTTCTTAATCTCAGAAACAGCCCTCAGCAAAGCTTAGTTAAATCTGGCTTTGTGGCTGATAAAGCAGCTGTCATGACCTTCTTGTCTTTTTCTCTGTGAATATTCTTGTATACAGGATCTGCTGTGTCACCTAAAAGATTGCTCCTCACAGAAGTGTTCTTTTATCTGAACTTTGAATCATTTAAGCAGAACTGTGAGGAGGACTTTGCTATTGTCAGCTGTCTGAGAAATCATTTCCAAGTTCATGCAGCTCTTTAGGTCACCTTTTCTTTTTTTTTTTTGAAGTGTCTTTCCTCAGTGTCAGAAATATTTTTTTAAATGCTGTTATACAGCCCCTGCAGCTCCCTAATTAGCTCTCTCTTTATGCCATAGTCAGCTATCAGCATTTGAAAATAAGTAGTTCACAGTTTTAGTGATGCTGATTTGACTTTGGAGATCTGTATGGTGTAGTAAGGAATGAGCCACGTAGGATCCTTTCAAGAAGGATGTTTGTTCAAGCCATTCCTTTGGATCAATGCACATTCTTCTTTAGTTTTTGTGGATCTTTACCAAGCTCTTTGAAATGTTTTATCTCGTTGGAAAAGAATGGTTTCAGATACACATCTCTCTAATCCTGCTACAGATTCCTTCTGTGAACATCTTTTGTTCAAACACCACCAGTAGCACAGAGTATACCTGTATGGGAATGATTTAAATTCCAAATTGAGAAGTGTTCACCTGCCTCAAATGAAAAAGTACTTGAAAATTTTACAGAAATTTCAAGTCTGCTGTTGAAGATACATCAGTTTGCTGACTAATCTCTCCGGGTCATGAGGAGTCTTTTCTTACTCTTCTGGACTTTTCTTTACTATCAATCACAAGTGTATGGGACAGCATTGTAACTCTCTAAAGCATTTGTTTTGCTGGGCTGAAGAGACTTGTCATTCATTATTACATATATTTATATATTTCCAATGCCTGCCCATTCATAAAGAATCAGGAGTTCATGTTTCTTGATGTGTATGATGATAGTAACATGAAATTTACGTTCCTACTTTTACAAATTCATCAACTCCTTTTACAACACCTGAAATTTCTGCATGGTTGATGCAGAAGCTTCTTCAGTAGTTTCCTTATCTTCCAGCCTCTTTTTCTGAGTATTTCATGCCAAGTTAAACTTTGTCAAATGTGCTAAACCTGCAGCTTCCTTTTTTTTTTTTTAATTTAAACCTGGTAAGGTTGAGTTTAGGGTAAGCCTCAGAATATTGCATTGCAGAATGCAGAAGACAACTACACTGTATCAAATGGGATGCAGTGTGTGTGGGAGAGTTATGTCCTAGCAAAGACTGACTGTCAATCTCAGAACCAAAGGAAGATTTTTCCACCCAGTATAAACTGTCCTTGAGCAAGTCTATGAAGCCAAAAATGTGGAATTTGTTCTGTGACTTTGCATACCTTGGCTAGCAAATCCAGATGGAGAGAAAGTTGGTAGGATTTGCTTTCAGTTAATATTTAAGTAAATCACTCACATCTTACCAGAACAGATGGCTTTGCTGTTTGAGGTGTGTGGTTTGTGATGGCTGGAGTGTCTGTTTTGCATTCCTTAAAAAGAACTCAAAATACTCCCCTATGGGACTTGATTTTAGTGAATGTGCTCAACAGGGAACAGCCACATCCTGGGCTGCATCAAAAGCACCATGATCAGCATGGTGGAGGGAGGTGATTCTGCCCCTCTGCTCTCATGGAACCTTGTGTCCAGCTCTGGGACACCCAGCATAAGAAGTTGGAGCAAGTCCTTGAGGAGGGGTCATTGAGGTGATCAAATGTCTGAAGCACCTCTCCAAGAGGACAGGCTGGTAGAGCTGAGGTCGTTCAGCCAGGGGAAGAGAAGACTCTGGTGACACCTTTTAGTGCCTTCCTGTACCTAAAGGGGCTACAAGAGAGCTGGAGGGTGATGTTGTACAAGGGCATGGAGTGGTAGGACAAGGGGAGATGGCTTCAAACTCACCTACCTCTTGGTGTAGGTACTGGTAAGTTCTTCAGTGTGAGGGTGGTGGGCACAGGTTGCCCCAAGAAGCTGTGGCTGCCTCGTCCCTGGAAGTGTTCAAGATGAGGCTGGACAACCTGGGATAGTGGAACGTTGCTTGGAGCAACCTGGGATGATGTGGAAGATGTCCCTGCCCATGGTGGTGGGGGTGGAAGAAGATGATCTTTAAGGCACCTTCCAACCCAGATCATTCTGTGATTCCATATACACACTGTCCTTTTCTTTGGGTTCTGTTGGCTGGATTTTCTCAGAATTTAAATTATTTTGCTCATAGGAGAGAATGTGCTCTCTTGTGCATGTGCTGAATGAAATCCCCACAGACTGAGCGTGTGGAAAATCACATTTTAATTCTGTGAACTGTTCCTTAAGAAAACAATATAATACCCTTTCTGTTTAGCTTTTTTTGAACTAGAATGCTGCAGTATGGATTAGAAGAGCCATGTAATTAAAGGTTTTCTGGTTGAAATAATCTCTTTGAGATTCATTTTGGTGTCATTTTCAGGGCTAGGTTTATTTTTCAGAGAAATAGACTCCTTATCATTGTTGGTTTAGTTTAAGTATCATTGTCTGGGATTAGTGTCTGATATTGAACTGGTTAATGTAAGATTAAATGTGAAGATTTAGGTCAGATTGCTCAGTTATGAAATACTGCTCAGCAGAGGAGTATGCAGTTCAGATATTACCTTCCTGTAATCCATTATTTGCTTTCTCCTCTCTCCCTTCCCATTTTTACAGGAAGACATCTACATGTATGGAGGCAAAATTGAAACAAGTTTTGGGAATGTCACTGATGAGCTGTGGGTTTTCAACATTCCCAGTCAAACGTGGAGCACCAGAATTCCTGCAGTGCTTGTCCATGGACAGCAATATGCTGTGGAAGGTCACTCAGCACACATAGTAGAGCTGGACAGCAGAGATGTGGTTATGATTGTCATTTTTGGATATTCTTCCATATATGGTTACACAAGCATTGTGCAGGAGTACTACATCAGTAAGTCACTTTCAAATCCTTTTGATCATGTACTGATACAAAAAGTACTGGTTTTTTTGAAGTGGAAAAAAGGTGATTTTTCTTTTTTCAGAAAGAAAAATGTGTATTTTCCAAAATAAAGAAAACCTCTCCTTTTTTCCTTCAAGTTATGTACATAAGATTTCTTGTCAAGTAATAGCCTTTCATGTGTGTTTGGAGCACCATGACTTTTTCCATTTTTGTACAAGGTTGTAGTACCCTAAAGGGATTAAAAATTAAAACCAGAAATTCCTCACCATGGTAATTGCGATGAAACAGTTTTTTAACAGACTTGATGTTTTTACCTTGCAGTAGAAGAGCAAAACCAAGAATAATTTAGTTATTTTAAAGGTTCTTAATGTTGATATATTATTTTCATTCTGTTGTATTGTTTTTAAATGTAATAATTCATCATTATATATAGGGTTCTCTCTTAAAAATATACATGTTGCTGTTAGAGGTAATAATTGAAAATGAACTCTAATTTTCTGTAAATAACCTGCCATGTCTGTCTGGGTTTCCCCTTGTGAACTGCAAGCAGTTCCTAGGGGTGATTTTAAAATGCTAAAATTAAATAAACCAAGAGAAGTGGTTTTTATCATACACATGGTACAGCTAAGATACTATTTCAGTGGAATAATATTGAAAATCTACACCTGATAAATTCTTAGGAATATTTATATGCCTCTTAATTAAATTTATAGTCTCCTACTTTTGTTTAATTCCTTTTTTCTATTGAGGTTATCTGAGTCTTTGAGTTATTTATGCAATTGCAGAAGGCCTAATACAAAATTTCAAAGTAATAGCTACATGCTGAAGGATAATAATTGTTTTTAATTGTCCCATTTAACTTCTTTTTTTCATGGATGCATATTTATATAAACACTGTTTAAACAGATTTATAGATTGGGGAAATCCCTTCAAACCTCAGATGATTCTTATGCTCTCTGGCATTATCCTTGATGGCAGTGTCAAAATTATGTAACAGTGTTGAAAAAGGATAAAAATGAATGGCAGTAAGAGGAAGAGAACCATAATGCCCTTTATTCACGTTGAAAAATTCCAATTTAACTGCCTAAAAGCTACTGTAAAACTCTGGTCTTAGAATAATGCTTCACAACAGTATTCTAAGATTTGTTAAGCATTAAGGGCCATTTTTTGGAATAACTTACTTTGAGAAAGTTGGTTTTTTTGACCTATCACAGATGATTTTTTTTTTCTGTGAAGGAAACAATATGTTCTAGCTTTCTGCATGCTTGTTCACTGTAATGTCTGTTGGAAAACTTTAAATGATTTGCTTCTTCTGTTGGAACTTTAAATTATTTGCTTCTTCCATGCTGCTAAATTAATATGGAGTAGAAGTACCAATTTTATTCTCACCTATTATTGTTTTTAGTTTAATTAGAAATAAGGGAACATGATTTGTAGAGTGAAATTTTCTGCCTGGCTGATTTTATTGATGGGATGGTTGAAATGGACAGCTTGTTCCTGTTAATTTTTTTTTTATGTTACAGCTATGTTTGTGGAGAAATAAAACAGTGTAGTTAAGCATGTGTAGTACACAGAAACAAAGCAAAAACCCCAAACCTTCCCTGCCATGGTGATAAGCTTGGAGGAAGAGAAAGCAGTTCTCTGTCAGTTATGTGTCAATAATTTCAAGTTTTAATGTCTCCTTTCTGGGAGTATATTTTTGTCATATTCTAGTTAGAAATTTAGTTTATTGGAGAAAACGTGCTTCACTTGCATCAAATACAAAGGACACTTGTAACAGTGTAGAGTATTTCTGTGGAAACCCATTGACTGCAGCGAGTCTCCTCATCTTTGGGACTGATTATTGGGGCTTGCAGTGCTTTGCAGAACATGATTTCCCTGAACCATTGCTCTCACAGAGAATTCTTAGGTTTCATTTCTCCTCACTGCATCTCCCTCCTTTCCCTCCCTTCTGAGTTAAATGAATTTTGTGGTAAATTTTCCTGAATCCTGTGTTGGCTGTGGCATTTATCTACTGTTTTGCAGCTGTAGGAAAACATTTTTAACCAAAAACTTCCAGCTGGTGGTTTGAATTAAGAATGAGTGTTTTTTTGGGAGGACTTCAGCAGTTCAGGATCCAAACTTATAAAACATAGGAAGTGAGAACTATTCCTGTGAACTCACCTGAACAAGAAACGAAATTTCATAAAAATAAGGGTTTCTGACGTTCTAGAAAGAAAATAACCCAATTTTTTCTTTCTCTTCTTTATTTAAAAGCATATTACTTTAACATTTCAAATTGTACTGTGTTATTGTTTCTACATGTTATCAGTAATGTCTTTTAGTCCTAATGAAGGCTATTTTCAAGCATTTACCACATGCCTACTGAAAGAAAGGGACTGAGAGGCAGCTTGTCCTTTGGTTCATGTGAACTGAAACCTCAGGATCCAGTTCTTTGATGAACTTTGATGAACTTGGTACATGGAATTCTGGTGCTAAAGCCTTCTTTAGCTGCTGTGACCCTGATTTCCATGGGGTCTGGGTTAAGAAACACCTGAAGAGGTTTTCAATAATTGTGGAAATTGCTAGCTTTTCATGTAGGTATGTAGTTCTTGTAAATAAAACATGCCAATCAAAGGTGTATTCCATCTCAAAATGTCTCTAATGTTGTTGGATTAGGGGAGAAGGTAATTTCTTTTGGAGTAAAATAAATTCTGGGATAATTAGACAGGGTTTGCATGCAGATTTTCACCATGCAAAGGCACGTGAATTTATTTCCACTCCAAAGGTATGGTGGGTGCTGAAGGAATTAAAGAGCTTCCTGTTGTCCTTTCTTGCTGCACCCAGCCTTACGAGTTCTGAGGAACCAGTAAATCCTGACATGGGAATTATGTGAATGATTTTACTCACTTGAACCATAAAACTTTTCTGAGTTACTCCCCAGGGAAATTTATTTCCCTTTAGGTTAGCAATACCTCATAAACCTGAGAATCTCAATGTGAGTCTCAAGGTGAATATAATAATTGTGTTTTGTTTTAGCTGAGGTTTATAAAGGCTCCTTATATATTAGGAAACTTCTGAATAAGTCTTCTGTGGTTTTATTTTATTTCTTTTACATGACAGAGATTTCTTTGGATTAACATAATATCACTGTATTTTAGACTGAATTTTTAATGGCTTTAAGAAGTAGGTTATAACTTGCTTTGGATTAAAAGTATTTCTTTGAAATAATGTAAAAAGAAATGGCCCCAGGATGTAACATGCCTCCTCTTTTTTGTTAAGTTAGCATAAGCTTCCTGGTTGCCTGTAAAATTTTCAAGTTTGTCACTGTGGTAAAATGAAGGTGGCACACCAAGGTGCTGCTTGGACATTCGTTCTTTTTACCTGATCTATCTGAAGTTTGTGTTATGATAAGGACAGATCAGACCAATATATCTTCCTTATTTTTACACTATGTACTAGACTTGAAATTTACATCTGGGAAAAAATATTAAAAACTCCTATTTCCTTATTCCTGGTTTGTTCATGAAGCTCTTTATACATGTAACTTTTTAAGCTGTTGAGAATGCAGTTTCTCATGACTAATTTGGTCTATCAAGTACTTCTTATTCTTATATATTTCTATATTCTTATGATACAGTGATAGAAGGAGGGGCATCTCTGAGTATGAGAAGGGTTATGTAAACACCTTTAATAAAAGTTGAATTTTTGTTAAAAAAAGGTAGATGAAGATTCATATCAGACTGCTTCAGTCAGATCATGTGCATGGTAATGTCTTTAAATATAGAGAGGATTGTATTTTTCTCTGAATGATGCAATATTCAAAATTCTGAAGTGTGAATGGTATCAAAATTGTATTTGCACATTTCAATGTTTGAAATTTGGGCAACTCAGCTAAATTTTAGAATGGAAAGTAGAAGTACTTTTGACTTTTATTTTAGAAAGATGTTGCTGGACCTCTTTTCTTGACTTTAGGTAGTTATTCATAGCACTTTTTTTATTTGAGGAGGAACAGGTGTTCATATTCCTGCCCAAGTCATGTAAAGTGATGAAGATGCAGTGTTACTGTGACAGTGTTCTAAATGCTTCACAGAATCATAGACCCATTTAGCTTGGAAAAGACCTCAGGATCATCAAATATGACCATTGCTACATAAACCATAATGCTCCATAGATCCTACGTGATCCAGTCAGATAGAAATGCAAAATATTCTGTTATGCATATTCTCAACAGCATTGTGCCAATTTATGTGGAGAAATACTTCTTTTTCTCTGAAAAGTGTATGTGCCAATCTCTAGGACTGATCATTAAATAAATAAATGAAGATACTGTTGGCAATAGAAAGGTGCATCTGAAGGTTGGCTCCTCACCAACCCTTTTACAGAAATTGTATCAAGTAAATCTATTTGGTTTCAAAGTAATATGTATGTAATATACAGTATTATCAGTACAAATTTGATATTTGTGTTCAAAATTTCACCTCTTCATAGCTTGATAATATCCAACACGGGGATTGAAATAAAATACTGCTTACATTACACTATACATAAATAGTGTGAATATTCTGTGTCAGCTATAATTAGTGTATTACACAAATACCAGCATTCATACACACAAAAATCATCACAATTCTTCCTCAGAAACTATACTTATAATGTGCCATAAGCACTTGTTACTGGAATAAAATGTAACCTATAGAGGCAGTGCCTGGAAACTATTTAAGGAAAGTATGATAGCAGAAGTAATAACTGAAAATCATGAGCCTCTTCATGAGAATCTGGAGGGAAAAGAGTTAATCTAAGCTACCTACATAATACCAGATGAAAATTGGAATGGGATTTAACCTAACTTCCAGAGGAAGCAAAGTGTATGGTGTTGTGTGCTAGCCTTGGATAAGTAACTCTTTAATGGTAGCCAATAGAGGTTAAGAATTGGGAGAATGCTCCATTTTGAATGTCCTTGTCCAGATTCTCTTTTCTTCTGGTAATTTCCAAGAGGCTGGAAGTGAATTACTTCTTGTGTTTCACTGACTCCCAATCATCACAGGCTCTTCTGTATAGGCTGCCTTGTGCATGAAATACCTCCTGGCTTGCTGTTTTTGTGACTTACATCATCATCTGGGAAGATGGAGGAGGGAAAAAAAGACATTTTGGGGCTACAGGTAGCAAGAACTCACTTAACAGCTGTCCTTTTTTTTGCTATGGTAAAATATTTTCCACGTCTCTTCTTCAGTCATAAAAGCTGTAGTGGCTGGTTTTGTTTGGTGTCTCTTTGCAGTTATTAATCATGTGATGTAAAACGTGGATTTAAATGCCAATTTAATGAGCTGCTATCAAATTATTCTTTTGTGATTGTTCTGCAACTGAATGGGCATATTTGCAGTTAAACAGCTTAAGAAACAGTGGTTGGAAATGGATTTTAGCTCAATAATTTCATGGTTGCTCCCAAAGTGTCTGCCTGTATCCATGCACCTTATGCTGTGTGCTTCTCACAACTCACTGCAGCTCAGTCTGTGCCAGGCTCCTCAGACTCCCCATGACTGAGCACAGGTGTTCCTAATGAATCTGAAGGAGCTGGAACACTGAATTCTCATCAGCCATCTCTGGCGAGAATTAATCATAATTCCTAATTTCATATTTTTAGGAAGATTTGGGCTTTTTTTTGTTGTTGTTTAGTGTGAGTGCTGAAGTCACATGTGGGAGAGGATGAGATGCTGCCTGGCAGCTGTGACAATGAAATATTTGTGATTTGATTAGGAATAGCAGATAATAGTTTGACAACATTATCTGAGTGCAGATACTTCAATACACTGATGTAAAACTACTTCTTAAGACAAATCCCAGTAATTATTGCTATATAGAGAATTATATTGGTAATTATTTTATATACTTAAAACTCCTAGTACTGTGATTTATCTGTAGTAAGCCTTTAAATGATGGGGTTTTTTTTAAATGTCTCTTCAAGGGTCTAACTCTTGGCTGGTACCAGAAACAAAAGGAGCAATTGTTCAAGGTGGATATGGCCATACCAGTGTCTATGATGAACTGACAAAATCCATTTATGTCCATGGTGGATACAAAGCATTGCCTGGCAATAAATACGGATTGGTGGATGATCTTTACAGATATGAAGTTAATACTCGGACATGGTAAGTTGGATTTATAATGTAGGAAATGAAGCTATAGGTTACTGAAGAAAGCAGAAGTGTAGAGTAAGGTCCCAGCAAAGTCATGCAGGTGCCTCTGTATCCTTTGCACGTTTCAGAGCTTCATGTTCTCTGCAACAGAATGGGAACACTGTGGTGAGGAACTAGACTTGAGTCAATGGATTAGTGGGGCTGTTCATTGAAAGGAATGGCAGGGAGGAAGCTTTGTGCTAATTCCAACAAATTAGGAAAAGGTTCTCCTTTCCAGACACAACCACTGTGCAGAAATAGCACATGTGAGCTGTTTCCTCATGGTGTGAGTATACTGCTGCTGTATGTTACAGTGGCTGTTTTTAAAAGATGAAACCCTAAGAACTGTGGAAGGTTTATTTTTCACAGAACTATGAGAAATAAGAGAGGAAATCTCTGATACTATGTAGGAATCTTTAGTTATGAATGCTCTTGGTGTTTCTATTTTCATCAGTTCCTTGTTCCTCAGGTTTATTTTAACTTATGAAGGCTACTTGTATGTTATGTGCAGAAAGTGACCTTGAATGGTTTTTCTTACCTTAGAGATGATTTGAGATCAAGAACTATTTCTTTGAACACTTTATTCTTGCAATTTAATACTTGTTTAGAGTACTAATGGCTTCACTTTAAGCACCCAAAACTTGCTCTCAGATGTTGGATGCATGGATTTGCTTTCACAGAGGTTCTTAATACCATTAACTCATGGCATTTGAAAACATTAATACAAGAATTTTTTTTTCCTTTTAATGTATTTATAAGTTCCTGGAATTTTAATGTTTTCTTATTCTATTTTTGGAACAAAGTGATATTTTTTCCTTTGATGGTCTGTTCAACAATAAAATAATAATAATTGCTGGAATATTCTTATGTATTATTCATATAAAAACTAATAAAGAATACTTTGGTTGACTCTATCCTAATGTAGCATTCTCTGCAGCCTGTAGAGAACTCAAGTCTTTGTTTTGGGAGATTTACAGTGGGAGTGAATTTTATTATGGGATTGACTTAATATGGGCTCAGAGGATGGAGTAATGACACACAGTAATAAAATATGAATCTTTGTTATTCTATCTGTGGCACCTTATGATTAGCATTCAAAGTGCTCAGTGTGGTAAGAGACTGAATGTGGTGCTGGATGGGTGTGGTAGGAGGAGGAGTTGGATTTTTGATGTGTCTCATGTCCCTGTCTATGCCATGTGCTGGACCTCACTGTCTCTGGTGCTCATTCCATTTCTGTGGCTGATCTGGCAGAGGTTCATAGGCCTCAATAAGTTGAGGTACACAAATCTGATTACCTGTTCAACTCAGTTGCATGTAAGTTTTCATTTCTTAGTATCAATTAAACAAGCTTTATGTTTCTTGGAATGTTGAGGGGGCAGTATTATAAGTCCCAGTGTGAACTGTATTCCTAATACACCATGGGGAATTCCAGTGTTGGTGATACCTGCATGGCTTTGCTTTGCTGCCCTGCTGCTGCAGCTGGGGCACAGTGTGGGGCTGGGCTGGGATAATGGCCTGAAGCAGTGGAAGCACCTGCTGGCTCCTGGGTGTTTCTGTTCTCATTACATCTCACACTGCTGTGTGCAGCACTTGGCACTGGGGCAGTTAAAACAGGCTAATGTCTGCAGATACACAAATATGAGCATAAATAATGGATTCAGGGGAAAGTGTGCTGAGACTCCCACAGAATGTGCATGGGTTTGATATGTCTTGGAGAGTTCTCTAGATTGCCCTCATTAGTGATGCTAATGAGCAGTGAAAATCATGGCCAAATTAACAAACTTCCAGTTCTGCTGAATCTTGAGGAAAAGTTGTTGCTCAGAGGGATGAAACACAGCACACAGTATGCAAAGATTATAGGAAAAAAAACCCCACACTATGGGAGGGAGCAGGAGTGGGACAACACAGTTTGGTCACAAGTAGGAAAGTGAGTAGCCCAAAAGAGAAAAGCTGTGGAGATTTTTGATATCCACTGTGAGAGTCCTTAGTTTTCCCCAGAACAGTGTAGGACTCTTCAGGCCTATAGTGATGAACACAACTATTTGTAGACAGCTGCAAGGCAGGATCATCAAGGCAGAGCCCAGTGTATAGCAATTAGTGTAAATTGGGCAATAGGGGCTGTAGAAAACTGGAGAAGCAAAAAATAGAAAGGTATCTGTAGTCCGAATGAACAAAGATAACATGTTCTTAGGATATTATCATTCTTTCAAGTCATAGCAGCAGAATTCCTCCATTTTCAGTTGAAAATAACTTTAAAATAATGTCTTGTTCTACTTCCATGTAATTCTGATTTTCTGTGTTGCTAACTGATGAGCTGAACCCAAATACCACATTTATCTGGGGATACCTTAAGTGTCCTGTATCAAGGATGGTTAGAAAAACACACTTCTGTGTGGTGCTTTGTTTTCAAAGTATGTTAATCAGAAATACACAAGAGAAAAGCAAGTCACTTAATAGGAGAGAGAAAAAAAAAAAGAGGGGGTCAAAAGCAGAAGCATGTGTGTGGGTATGTAAGTGGATTGAAGGAATTGTTACATTTTTAAGCAATAAAAAGCTCATTTATTTTCATTAAGCCTTTGATATTTCTTTTGATGTTACTTTCCAGGGCTAGGGGGGAATTTATTTCAATAATATTATGAGAATTCAGGTTTGATGCCTTCCTTTCAACTTGTTTAAATATGCAATCTTTTATCACTTAGAATATTTCAAGTTTGTTGATTGATTTATACCATTATGTAAGGAATATGAGATGTACTTTAAGCCCTCTCCCCCAAACATGATGATGATGTAAAAATACTGAACAAATATTATGAGAGTGATTCAAGAGAGAGTTATTCAATCATAAGGAAAGATTGTCGAGTTAGTTTGTTACAGGAAACCAATGACAAACAGTTTAATTGAAGTTTTGAGCAGTGTGTAGCAGCATAAATCAAATGAGAGTCTAAACTTGTAAACTTAGATTACTGAGACAATGAAAGGTTATTAGGAGAATGTAAAAGGTATTTTGTACTGGTGATGTGATCAGCTCTTCACAAACATGTCCACAGCCGGTCTGTTTAACTAATTCATCTGGCAAAACCCACACATGGTTACTCTCTTCCTTGCTAAGATTTATTTGCTGGGATTGAATCAAGTTTGTATTCTGTTCTTTCTGCTGTCCCCACATCTGCCACTTTCAAACTGTGGCATTGATGGCTCTTGTTGGGGCTGTGCCATGGCTCTGGCACAAAGCAGACCACACACACTGAGGCCAAAGTGAATAGATAGAGAAATCAAAGCCTCAATGTGCCTGGACAGGTGTTTTTTTTTTTTTTAGCATTGAAGTTTGCTGTGTTTGAGTTTACCAGTGTGAATAAGTTTATGAAGCAGATAAGTGGGTTTTTTTCATACCTAGAATGCCCTTCTACCATTTCTTCTCCTGGTCTGAGTGTTCAACTAACTAGGAAAAAAATTTGTTTTTTCCTTTGGCAATATTTAGGATGGTCTAAAGATTATTTTAGCTTTCTAAAGAATTTATTGCATTTCTTGAGCAAAAAACGAACAAGGCTAAGGATATATACTATGAATGACTTTTCAGTTTTGAGTAAAATTTACTATATCAGTAATTGTTTCTGAAGAATGTAAACATGTTAAAATTAATCTCTGCTATATTATTTGGCAAACTGTTTTATTTTACTGAAAAGTGTGATACTTTAAATAAATATATATTTTTTGTACCATGAGAAATTGTATAATCCTAGAAACAATCTGATTAAGTGTAATTGTTATGTACTGTGTAATAGCTTTAGTTTTAGTTTCTTGTTTTATGATGCTTTCACGTACACATTTTCTTGATGCCCAAATACAGTTTTTCATGTGTTAGTATATATTTGTCTAATGTTTTGTAGGACTATTTTGAAAGAGAGTGGCTTTGCGAGATACCTTCATTCAGCTGTCCTAATCAATGGAGCTATGCTCATTTTTGGTGGAAACACTCATAATGACACTTCCCTGAGCAATGGTGCAAAGTGTTTTTCTGCTGACTTTCTTGCATATGACATAGGTATGTATTGTACTTTTTTTTTCTCATTTTAGTTTTAAATACCTCAATTTTGCTTTCTCAAGTCCAGCTATTGTGATTCTTTAAAGTTTTGATCCCAAGCACCTTGAAGTTATTTATAAATTTTACAGATTCTTGTTCCATTTTGTCTGAAGGTTTAGCATAGCAGCATCCATGCCATTCTCAAGGCCCTGGATATTTTTGTCATATTTTGGCAACACACATTTAAGGAAGACAAAAAAGACTCTACATGGCAAATGGTATTAAGGCTGAGTGAAGCATGAGGAGCCTTTAGGATATGATAAAGGGATGTGGTATATTTAATTTCACAGGAGTGTGGCTGAGAGCAGAAAATGTTATTTGTAAATATATGATAAGAATACAGTTTGGAGGAAAACTGTTTGATAAGACAAGACTAGGTGGGTGTCAGCTTTCATTGTGTGAGTGGTTCCAACCCTTTGAGCTGTACACTTATGGAAATGCTTCCCTATAGGATTGTGGGGGCTATAAATAGAAGAGAATTTAATGAGTCCATGATTTTTTTTCCTATCTTGTGCCACTGCTGTTCTTACCATAAATAGTTTTTCCCTACTCTGATGTTCATGTCCATATTTCATGGATAGACTTTAAATATAAACATACAGCTCATATCTGGGCTTCAAATATAATCATACAGCTGACACTGGGGCCAAAAAGCACAGTCAGTCACTTGTCCTGGGAGCCAAGAAATGGGAAATGTGTCAGAGCAGCCTGGGAAATGGACTCATGCATGCTCCTGGTGAGAACAGCCTGTGGATATTGCCTGCATTTACTCTTGGCAAGTGTTTATCAGCTGCCTGCAGTGGCAGAAGAGGCTGTGACATGATCTTTCTTTTAGGACTAGTTAGTGGCTCTTCATGGCATCCACTGTAGATATCAATGCAATGTCTTTGCTTTCATACAAAAATAATAGCTAATTCCAGTGCATGGAACATACAAGGTTTATTTCCTGCCAGTTTATATGGCTGTGCAAATAATACCTTAGCAGAACAGTTGATTTTTTAAAATGTATCCCTGTTTTGTATATTCCATAGCTTCTTTTAGGCATCTGATAGTGTGAGCTATTGATTTTGTTCTGACTTCAGTTTACATGTGGATTTAATTTTTAATGAAACAGAGCTAATTTTTCATTTTGGAGCATAATATTATTTATTGGTCTACATTTATTTGTAGAATGTGCACTTACAGATCAATAGTGGGAGTTCTAAGATCTGAATTAATATAACTTTCTGACTTTCACACACCAGTAGTTTTTTATCATCTTTAATGAAAATTTTTTATACTTTTTGCTTAAGTAGAAGAATATTTTGGTTTGTCTAGTTGGTTATAATATTTAATTTTGTATTTGTATTCTCTTTCAAGCCACATTGTCCCTGTGTTATGAGACTGATGAAGTACAAAAGAAGTGGATGTAGTAATTACTCTTTGGATGTAGTAATTAATCTTAAAAAATGGAATAGATGAAGATTGATTTGATTCAGATTTATTCTTCTGTAATACTCATTTCACCAACTTAGTGGCAAATCTCACAGCACACATTAAATACATATTTTTCAGAAAACCTGAAATATTTTATGAAGAATTAAATAATTACAGAATAGGTATATTTCAGAGTCTTATTTACTTTGTATCATGAGTTTTTGAACAATGCTTGGAAGAAAAAATATATGATGCTATCAGCACCACATTTCCTAGATACTTTGCAAGTGATGGAGTGTTACACCTTGTCTTGCAAAAAATGGATGCTGTCTAGAAACCAGCTGAATCCTGGAGATAGAGCCTGTGCTATTTCTGCTCAAGGTGGGCTAGAGAGTAGTTTTGATTATCTCTCTTATTATATGTGACATGCTCCTCTGGATAGATTGCTTCAGCTTTTTATTACCCATGAAAACACTGTTTTTCATATTAATGTGGAGTAACTGTTGTGTGGCTCCATCTCAGGGAATCTTAGTCTGAAAGGTTGGTTCCTAGTGCAGTTTGGTGACCCACACTCCTCTAGTCCAGGCACACAGATAAGATCTCCTGGGAGCAATTGGTTTTACCAAGCTTGGGACAGAGTTACCTTTCCCCCCCTGCTTTTTTGAATCAGTCATTGCTCTCTTGATTTCTGAGCTTAGTCTAAAACAAGTTTTAGACATTTAAATGTGCCATGAGCCAAGAGCTCAGTTCAGTAATTTGAAATACCTACTGCATATCTGTTAAAGATTAAGACACATGTGTGGAGATGTTATAAAAACTGCTATGGTGCAGTAATTTTCATAACTTAATATTGCTTGATGTGTTTACTTACATAGCAGTCAATATATGGTGAGAAGAGTTCTGCATTTAACAAAGAGCTTCAGAAATCTGGCCTTGGCATGCTTCTGTTCNATACCTACTGCATATCTGTTAAAGGTTAAGACACAGATGTGTGGAGCTTCAGAAATCTAGCCTTGGCATGCTTCTGTTTTGCTTTGATATTTTACCACCAGGTTGTCCCTGGATTCCTCTGGAAGCCCCTTAAAGATGAACAGAGGGTCATTCTTGTAGAGCTCAGGTATTTTCCAACTGTGCTGTTATTGCCTCATTAATCTGAAGGAGGAACCTTGGCAATGGAGACACTCTTGAATGCTGTGGTTGACCTGCAGTTTTCTAAATGATGTTGGTTATGGCTTTTCTTTACAAGGGCCCCCATGTGCTTAAAACTTACATTTCTGCTCCAATCAGATCTTCAAAACATAATTTAGAGTATATTTTCTGAGTATTCACATGCAAAATACGCAGATAAAAATAGATTAACACACAGAATCAGAGTTTAAAATAGATTCTAAGACCAGTTTTAAAAAACAATTAAATAACAGCTTTTTTTAAAGAGTAAGGCTATTTAAGTTTCTATCTAAATGTTGCAGTTAGTAAATATATCTCTGAATGCCTACATTCCTTAAATTTAAGTTTTTGAAGTATTCAGTCTCTGTCCTTTTGTTCCACATTTGACAGTTGATGAGGTGTCTGGATACCCTTGATATGTACAGACAATTATTGAACATGGCAGCTGTTCCTGTGCTTTCTCCTAGTGGTGGTTGGAGTTCTGCATTGTTTGGGTCTGTGGGAGAAGTGCAATAATCCATATGTTTACACTAATAATATACTCCACAATATTTCTTTTGTTACTATCTGGATTTCAGTTTATTATTATGGATTAAATAGTATGCAAATTTAATTGCTTATGTGAGACAATATTGCATGTGAAGTATTAAATTTCTAAAAATAGATTCAAACAAAGCTTAAAACATTCTCCTTTTTGGAAAAAAAATTTCAAGATTACTTCGTGGGATTGACTTTAGTTCCACTTGTAATCAAACATATTCATTGTATTTGTAATAAAATGAATTGTTTATTCATAAATTGTTGCTTGTAAAGTAAATTGTTTCACCTCTAGTCTTTGCCATTAACAAAATGAAGTAGTTTAAATCTCTGTAAGTTGTTTTTTTTCCCCAATATGAACACATCTAGTTTTGCAGTTCTCCCTCTTTCTGGAGTTACAAATGCATTATCAATGTGCCATCACAAAGAAAATGTAAAGCAGTGCCTGTGAAAGATTAAGTTTTATGTTTTCCTAAGCACTTAAGTTATAAATGCAGTTTTGGTGCAGTCTGCAATAGCAATAACTTCCATATTGCTGTGCTATTAGAAGAGCAAAGCCATAATAATATAATGCACTAATTGCTCTCTTTAATAGCAAAGCTTAAGGTTGTTGATTTCTTTCTATTGCTTGGGGAGTCACTGTTATGGGTATAGACTCTGTTGTAGATGTTAGTTCTAGAGTTTAAATTCAATTCATGCTGTTTTGAACATACTTGCTGTTGTGTTTTCCTGAGAGTAAGGAGATTTTTATTATCTGATTAAAGGAAAATATTTATGCAGTGTGGAAAGACTCAGAGAATAAGTTTTCTGCTAGTACATAACTTCCATGATATTTTAGTTGTTTCTGTTCAGTGTTTGTTGTCCAGAGTCATAAATGAGAACCAGAAGAAGTAGAATGGTGTCCATGTGTTGTGAACCAGCATTGCTTCTTTTACCAAAGAAAAATGAACTAAAGTAGTTATTAGAAATATGTAAAAAGAAAACAGAAGCATCAGCTGGCATTGGATTCTCTGTAGCACATAAGGCTGCACTGCAGTGTTGCAGAGTGTGATTGAGCAGAATAAATACATTGGCATTTCAAATCTGTTTAAATAGTTTGAAATTTAGAAATGGTTTAATAAATCTAAGCATAAAGTAGGTGGTTTCATATACCTTCTCTTAAAACAGAGCTCTGAACGCAGTAAGAGGGTGTCACTAAATCACACTGCCAATGCCATAATACAGATGTTGTCCTGGAGGTGAACTATGGAATATTGGTTGCCTCTTTTTTAAAGGTTGTCCTAACAACTTTCACTTCCTATTTTTAACAATACTATTTTTTCTATTATTTTTTTCCTCTGTTCAGTCAGATTTTGGTAAGCCTAACCTTAGTTAAATTTTTTAAATCAAATTCTATATTCAAGTATTTTACTGATACAACAGTGTTGATTAGAAATTATTTGGTTGTTTTCTGTTTGGAGTTTATTTTTTTTCCATATAATCATACTGGGAAACCTTCCAGTAGTTTATGAATGCAGTTGGAGCATTGAGAACTTCCCAATGAAATGTCCAGGTCACCCTCTCTGATATCAGTAATGCAGTGTTGCCAGTGGGTTGTAGATGAGATGTGCTGAGGCCTGACCTGTTGGAGTGAGGGCTCTGGAGAGCAACACCCTGTGCAAAGTTCAAGTGGGGATTTTCTCTGCCTGCATCAGCTGGATTGCTTCAAATCCAGTGCATTTCTGTGGTGTTTCATCACAGAAATGTGTGTGACTGGCAATTCACTGTCACAGCCACTTCTGTATCATCTGGTAACCATTTAATCTCCACCAGGGAGCAGGATGAAACTTTTTGGTTTAATGTTATAATGTGGTACAGCTTGTTCTTAAAGCAGAAGCCTTAGTAATAGAAACTAAAAAAATCCTTTATTTCTCCTTCTACTTTTCAGTGCCTAAAATTCTGCTAATCAGTTAGGAATGAATAGTATTGTTTCTTTGTTTGCTTAGTAACTGTTTCTGTTAAAAGCAGAATGTGCTTCCATGTGCTTTGTGCTGTACCTGGTTACAGATAAAACAGATACAACTAATAATGTAACTTCCACTTACTATCAGTATAATGCCTTGAGGGCATAACATTTTATGGAGGAAAGTATTTTATACTTTACTGCACATTTTGCCATCATTATTAGATTTAATATAATACACTCAACATACA
>VWYE01027158.1:134599-157150 GCA_013398995.1 Alaudala cheleensis | reverse complement strand
TTTTTTTTTTTTTTTCTTAATGTGGGATTTTCATGGAGCTCTTGAATGTTTATTTCATATTCTTTATGATTTATGTGGGGCTTCCCCATCTGCCTTTCCCTTATTCCCTGAGATCCTCCCCATCATCTGTCTTAGGGGAGCCTGGCTGCCACAGCAGTCTCTGATGAGATTAGTCACAATAATGCTGCAGAGCTAAGCTCCTTACACTCAAGCCTGGGAGAGCTGGTAATATCATCCAGAGAGCAAAAGGCTAAAGCAATGTTTGGCCTGTGTTGATTCATTCAAATTACAGCTTGAGGGGGTGGTGGGCAGATGTGGTTTGACCACCTGGAACCACTTTCCCAGAATCACAAAACGGTTGGAATGAACTTTAAATATCATCCAGTTCCAACCCCCTGCTCAGAGCCCCATCCAACCTGGCCTGGAGCATTTCCTGGGATGGGGCAGCCACAGCTTCTCTGGGAAACCTGTGCCAGGGCCTCCCCACCCTCACAACAATTTGTTCCTCATATCCAACCTAAACCTGCTCTTGGTCAGAAGCCATTGACCCTTGTCCTGTCACTCCAGGCCCTTCAAATAGTCCCTCTTCATGTTCCCTGTCCTAGTACACAGTAGAAACTTTCTGCAGTTACCATCTTCACCGCTTTTGTGTCATCCCACACTGGTGCTGTGAGTTGCCCTGTGAATTAAAATATATTATTTTGCCTGTGACTGGATAAACATTATACGACATACTTTGCAATCCTCTCTATAGTAGGATGCCCTGGCATGACTTTCAATGGCTTCACACTGACCAAGAGCAGGTTTAGATTCAAATTTATGAAGAAATCCTGGCTAGAAAAAGGTAACACTTTGAAGCAAATAAGCCTATTTGAGATCCTATTTTGACATATGACATCTACTTGGGAAAGTCACAGAAAGAAAATGTAACACTGCAAAATACTCCAAGGCACAATTTAAGTCCAGGCCACTGAACTTTGCACCCCTGCTCTCTATGGACAAGAAAACTCAAATGAAGAGCTTGTGTGAAAGGATTTTTACTATTTCCACACCCATCTTTGCATATTTGCATGGCACAAGCAGATACCTGAAGGCCAGCCCTGCATTCAAAGAATGCACTTATCACGAATTGCTTCTGGTGGGGAAGCTATTCCTGGCTTTACCTTGAGTAGGTAATAGTCTAAAATCAGCTTCATTTAAGCCTGAAAAATACACAGAGGAGGTCTGAGAAAAATATACATTTCCCTGTGGTTACTTTCATTTTGGGATGCACTGGGTTTGCAGGGTGCAGTTTTGGTAGCAAGGGTGACAAGCTGCTGGGAGCTTTCCCCATGTCCAAGAGAGCCAGTTCCAGGTGGCTCCAGGATGAACCTGCCACTGGCCAAGGCTGAGCCCATCAGGGACAGCAGCAGCACCTCTGGGATAACAGATTTAGGAAAGGGAAAAGCCCCACAACTGCACAATGGTAGCTGGAGACACAAGTTCAGTGTCTGAAAACCAAGAAATATTTAGGAAAATACCTGTCTCCAAGGACCTGAGGTATCTGAACTGTGACAATCTTTGATGCACTGAGTAGATAAATCTTTAGAATTAACCATCAGATTTCTGTCCACTTTCCTGTTTCACTGAGCCTTGTCTAACACACCATTACTGAAGCCTGTTCTCCTGTAATTTGCACCGTCTTTTTATCTATACCCAGATGGCCAATGCTTGTGTCCACCCATGCAGGGACTTCCATGTCCAGCAGGTTCTTGCAGCTCAGGAAAATAAAATGCTTTTGGACTCTGGAAGCTGTGGAGAGTTTAACTGGTGTGCTTTGAAATGCACCTCCAGCTGTCCACCCTGAATTTCTGCTCTTGCTTCACCCACAGTAAAAGCAGCCCAGGGAAACACTCTCTTTCCTTAACTTCTCAGGTTTGTACTCCAAAATAATCCATCTAAACTTCTCAGATAGGTAATTTTTTCTAGGTACACACTATTGCTTGCTATTTCTGTTGCACAGATGAGCACAGGCATGAAAATCCTGATTTACTTGAGCCAAAACTCCAGCACAGCTCAGCAAAAACACTGCAGAGCCTAAATGAATGCCCCTGGGCTGGGAAAGGTAATTTTGACTGCAAGTGACTTGAGTTTTCTGTGTATTTGGAAATCAATCCCTTAGACTTAGCTGAAATAGTTTGCATGGGGGTTTGTTTTGTTTTGTTTTCAAGTCAAACCAAAAATTTCTTACGGATGTTTCACAAGTATGCAGCAGGATAGCACACTGCTGATCTGTAAAAATTCAGATCCTGACACAAGAAGATGAAAGGCACATTTTCACTCTGATGTTCTCATATCCCCTTCTTTTTCCTGTTGTTCCTTTGTTTTGAATGCATTAACTTTTTCGGGGGGATGTTGAAATGTTGGTATCTCTGCCTAATTTGATTTACAACAGAGCATTGCATTTACTCTACGTGGTATCAGAAATGCTGTTTCCTTTTGAAAACTTTGTCAAGCTCCCTGGAAAATGATGATGCTCTCTTATCTTTTAGTACTGCTCACTTACCTGCTGCTGGAGGCTGCTCCTTGAGGCTGTACCTGAACTTCCTGACCCTTTTTTTCACTCTTCTGGCATCCTCAGTGAGGAGCAAATCCATCAGAAGCCATGGCTTTGCACTTACACCAAGAGCTTGAATCTGGCTCCACAGCTCTCTTCTGCCACAGTCCCAAAGCAGAAGAGCAGGAAGAGGGATTTCTGTAAAATTCTTCAGGCCTTGGAATGGGAACCATCATCTTGAAGTGTCCATCCCTGTTTATTTTCTGAGATTCAGAGTTTCAGAGGGAAAGGAAGGCTGTGCTTGTATTTACAAAGCTTTGGTTCTTGTTTTGAAGACATTCAGTGCCCCATGGAAAATGCTACTTAGCTCCAAAAAATAGGAAACTGGAAAATTCTTCCTTCATAAAATACAAGTTTTAACTCAGTGTGGGCCTGAGCAAGTTGAAAGCTCTTGATTTGCCCTTATTGAAATGATTAAAAGCACATAGAGGGAATGAGAAATAAAATGGATATTTTTAATTGAACTAAATTGAACACAGGTATCTTGTGCATTCCTTGCTGTGATACCTGGTTCCCCATTTGAAGGCTGCCTATGTTTTTGTCACAACTGAAAGTTGGTTGGACCAATCTGCTTAAAAACTCCAGTTTTTAATTCCACAGCATCATGTGCCCAAAAGCCAGGCTAATGCTGAGACACAATGTGATGAAAGTGGGTGGAGAGAGCAGATAGGAAAGGTACAATGCCCAGAAAATGGTCCATTTCAATGCTGCACCAAGGGGACATTCTCTGCCCCTCCCATGGGAAAAGCACAGGAGAATCTGAGCTGTTTAGGAATCTGAGGCTGGAATTGTAGCTGCCTCTGTGGATTGTCTTCAGGACGATGTCCACCATGTCAGTAAGGGCCAGCTGTCTCTGGACTTCTCCATTTGCTTATTCCTCAGTCATTTGAATCAATGTGCTCATATTGCTGAGAGCCCCACAACAGGAGATAAACTGCCACACATCAGCTGCCAAGTGGGGCTTTTTTTCCCCTCTTTTTCTGCTGCTTCACAGTAAGATGCAGACAATGGAAAAATGACCTGGCTCGTCTTGGCAGCGGGCAGTGCTGCATTGCCATCTGCTGCAAAGCCAAAGGTGTTCCAGCAGGGAAGATGGATTTATAGGACAGAACTCCTGAGGGGTTTTGAAGGAAAGGAGGGCTGCAGTGGGGCCAGCATGCTTTGGATCATTAGTTTTCACTAAATATCCAGAGTAAATGCAATATTCCTCATGCCACAGGAGATCCCTCTGGTTTGTAATTGCATCCAGGACACCTCTGCTGGCAGGGAGCATCATTTCCCCCCAGCAGGGACAGAGAGCTGGGAGTTCCTGCTGCAGCTGGGGAACTATCTAGGAGCAAAAAAGAACAGCACAGCAGGGGAAGCAGTACAAAAGGACCTGGGAAAGCTTTCTTTTCTTTGGTGATCAAAGCTGGACAGAGCCAGAGGTCATGCTCCATTAGGAACAAACGGTGCTGTTGCTCCCTCTCCAACTTTCCAGCTGTGTTGCTGAGTGTCTAACTGGAGATTTTTATATTTTTCTTCTGGCACAGGACTAGGGCCCCTGAATTAGATATCACATGGACATGCAAACTCTTGCTCCATGGAGACTACACTCTACACAGGAAAGGCAAGATGAAAGATGGGAAGGGGAAGAAAAGAGTGTGGATCAAGATAACGTTGCTGCTGTTGAGAGTCACAGGTGAGAACCAGAGTTCTGGTACTAGAATGCAGCATCTAGAACTTTATCTAGGTTTTCAGATTCATTCTGTGGATGAAAAAAAAATAAAAATTACCGTGTTCAGAGTTTGTCTCTGATACTTTTTCAATACCAGTTTCACTCTGCTTCTTGCAACGTGTTTGAATTTCACAGACTCATAGAATGTCTGGGGTTGGAAGGGACCTTAAAGATCAGCCAGTTCCAAACCCTGTCATGGGCAGGGACACCATCCAGTATCCCAGGCTGCTCAGAACCCCATCCAACCTGGCCTGGAACACTTCTGGGGATTGGGCAACCTCACTTTCTCTGGACAACCTCTGCCAGGGCCCCACCACCCTAACAGAATTTTTTCCTCATATCCAGTCTAACCCTACTCTGTGTCAGTGTGAAGCCATTCCCTTTCATCTTATCTCTCCAGGCCCTTGTAAACAGTCTCTCTAAATTTTCTTTTTCCTCTTAAGAAAGGAGGTATGAAGGTATCAGTCCCCCTACAAAAGAACTCTCAGAGCTCATGGCCCCAGGTAGTGGTGGGTGTACATGTTTATTTGCTTTTATTGAAAGATTTTTATACATCAAAGTGCCTCAGGCACAGAGAGGTATAAAAGGCAGAGCATAAATCCACCTTTTTAAGCTTACACAATATCTTAAGGAGTGTCATTTGACAGAACTATAGATCTGAATAATCTTCCTTTCCGCTGTGCGCTGCAGAACGGAGCTCTGATAGATGCAGGAGCCACTGCCAAGGAACCTGCAAAAAAAAAATATGCAAGAGGAACAAGAACAGATCACCACAACGAGGCATAAACCAAAAACCCAAGCAAAACAAATTCACACGCACTGTGAAAAAAGGTATCTGAAGCCATTTTTCACAGTTTGGTTGTTACCTTCAAAAGCAGCAACATTTACCCACCATCTTGCTGATTTCAGCCTATTTTCCAGCTGGACATTCTCTGAAAACAAGCAGATATTTTTCTGTTCCATTTTTTTTTTTAAGAAAACAGGAAGTTGTTCATGCTGGCTCAGATCAATAAACTGTCAGAAGAGACCTCCTGCCTTTATTCTTGGCTTGTGCCTGATGCAAAGCTCCTCCTTGACTCCCTTGCCAGATATGTAATGATGCCGGTAAGACACATACATTACTTTGCAGAACCCTGTGGGGAATCAAGGCACACCATAAACCATAAGTTTGGATGTCAGATGTTAAAGCTACAGCTGCAAGTGAGACAGAGCCTCAGCCAGACCTCGCTGAACACAGCAGCACTATTCCACTGATGAGACCCACTGCAGACTTTCCCCGTGGATCAGCTGTCTCTGCGATGGGTTAAAATCATTCATGTGCAGACAACACGCACATGGTTTATGAATCACTTGAATGTCCTCTAAATCCTCAAAGCAGGGATTAAGTAGGACTTAGGAGGAACATATGACTTGTGCTTGTCCTCAATACAGTGGTGACTTCCATATTATGTGAGGAAATAGTTCCTTTCATTGCTCTGTGTTTACTCGGTGCTAATGTCGCTGGATGTCTTTGTTGGTTAGAATGAAAGAGCAGCCTGGTCTGCTCCTGCAGCTCTGCCACAAACAGGATTCCACAATCAGGCAAATAGACCCTCCAACCCCTGCTGTGCCAGCTCCTAGCAGCGCTCTGATTGATTTAATGCTCCGAGTTAAAACTCCCAGATCCTCCCTGCGGCTGCCTGAGTAGGTGGAGTTCTGTGCCTTGGTGGGCTGGCCGGCAAAGTGAATCCCTGCACTAGTGAATTTGATTTCTGTGCCGCTTCCCCCTTAATGAGGAGGAATCTCCTTTATCTCCTTCGGTTGATTGTTTCCTCCGATTTTGCAGCACAAAGGTCAGAGTTCTGCTCCACGCTCTGATTTTCCAGCTGGTAGCAATCCAATGAGATATGCACAGTCACAGATGCCTGTGTGTTTGAAGGGTGATCATTCCTTTAACAAGGTTAACTCTAAAAGTCCACAGCTGGGGATAACCTGAAACTACTCATGATTTGTGATGAATTTAATAAATTGCAGAGACCAATTAAAGAAGTATTTAATGATTTATGGTTTATAATGAAATGCATTATTTTTACACATTTTCTTTCTTTTTCCTACACCATTCACCATCTTTAGCTGCTATATTTAATGCATTTTCAATCTCTGCCTTCTCCCCACAATACAAGACACCCAAACACAGAAATAGTCTTGCATATGAAGATATCTGATATTGCTTATTAATTATTAGATTTCTATCTCTTTTTATCAATCAAACAAAATATAATTACTTTTCTGCTAATTTGCTGTTGTAGGAAAATGGCTTCATTGAACAGTGACCTCAGACAAGTCTAGGTAAAATTTTCATGAGGGAACCTGAAATCCATCCATAGTTTGGGAACCCTGAATTAAAATCCATATTCATTCACAGGAGAAAAGGGATGGACTTGCCATGTGTAAAACATGCCAGGACACTGGAGGCCTGGGTGGTTGGGTATTACCTGTCCTTGCAGGTAGCTGGGATTCCTTTCACTTCACCCAGGCCATGGCAATTTCCATAAAAATGTTGGCTTATGAGGACAGAGACAAGCACCACCTCTTGTTTTTAAGCTGTAAAACAGTTTATGTTTTTAAGGACAACAATCAGTTTATGTTTTTGAATGAGGAAAGTCAAAGATTATGATTAGGGCAGGCTCTGAATCCAGATGATCAAACATGGATCACCCTGAGGATTTAGGCAGATAGCAAACTTCCTTCCATGAGTGGGTTTTGCTGGCTCCTGCCACACATCCCAGAGGCTGAGATCTCTGCCAAGGGCTCTGGTGCTTTGGGGATGTGGCTTTGACAGTGATTACCTGTTCCAAAACACATATCAGAGTATAGGAAAAGCAAAAATTTGGTAAGACTGGGTGAGAACAGTGGTCTGATATTCTGGCTCAGATTTGGAGGATCCCAGTGTGCATCTTCACCTCTTACATACACTGATATTAGCAGAACAATAAGTAGCTGCTGGCAAGGCATTTTGCCCTGTGCTGCTCTGTTTGCCCTACAATATCCATCTTGCCATGCTCACTGCTGCCTGTCCCTTGTTGAAAAGCTCTTCCTGGCACACCTCACACTATCAATGTATTCCTCTGCTACACAGTACAACGGGATCAGTATCCTGGGATCAGTCCTTAGGCACTGCTGAAGTCAGACAACACTGCTGTAAGTGTTGAATATTAACTCTCTGACTCTTGCCTTGAGGCAATTGGACACAGACAGGAGGTAACTGCAGCTGAGTGTCCTTTCTCTTTTCCTACATAATGCACAGAGATTTGAAAAGCGGGACATAATGGGACAAAAGCTGTAGAAATTCTTAAGGCAAGCAATTTGTACATTGATCAGCAAGTTGCCACAGAGGGAGGGAGAGATTTTTCTGAGGTGTAATGGCCCTACTGCAATGTGCTCCCTAAGCACTCAGTGGCATTTTAAACACCGTGAGGTTTGATTTTGAGGCTTCAAGTGAAAATAAATCATAAAAAGAGGTGCTCAAAACTCAAGAGCTACGATCTAACAAAGCACTTAAGGAATACAACCAACAGGAAGCAGACCATTTCCTTCTGCCACAGCCAGCACAGAAGAGGCTCCAGAAAGGGAATAGGTCACAAACTTCTCGGGTCCAGAACAGACCCTGGCCCAGATATAAAGTAGGACAAAAGCAAGACTGAGGAGCTGGAACAACAGCTGTGCCCAAGGCACAGAAAGGATGGGACACTGATGTCCTGGTAGTGTCTGAGGGGTGCCTTGTTGCCTTCATTTTGGGTGAGACTTAGAATTATTCTGAAGCACTTAAAATCACCTGGGGACAAGGCTTCAAAGCATCTGGGCCTTTCACTTTAATATGCAGTAGCCGCCGGTGTTTTTGTTTACTCAAGTTCTTTCTTTTTCTGTAAATAATTGCTTCTGCTTCACTTGAGCTGTCTCTCCAGCAGACAAGAAGCATTCTGGGCAGGCAGGTCAGCAAGAACCCTGTTCCCGAAAGAGGACATGCAACTGTAACTCTAAATTCGGGCTCTAAGGCAAGGATATGTTTGAAACACACCCTGTTAAGCATTTCTGCCTCTCCTGCATGCTGAAAATAAAGCAAGAGGAAGCCCTGCTGCCAAAGCAGCTCTGCAAAGCAACCTGCACTGGGGATTTTCATCAGGGAAGGACAACAGCAGCAGGGAGCATTTCCAATCCTCTGCCACAGACACTTGAACTACCTGCTCAGCATTTTCTGCTCTTGTGTGGTTCTTTCAGGCTTTCTACAGGCTTAGAGCTGGGGCTGAAGGTCCTGAGTCACTCCAAGAGATAAGGACCCCCTTATTGCCAGGTTTTTGATTGCCCTCATATTTTTTAGGTTCCCCCATTTCCCGCTCATGTGGCTCTGCTGCACAAACACCTTGGTGCTGATGTTTTCTGGTTTGGTCTCTGCTCAGGCTGTGCCATGACATTTCTCCCAGCTCTGCAGCTACCTCTGGCCTTCCTCTGGCACTCTCCTGTCTCTGTAGCTGCCACCTATGATCCCTGCCAGGCTGCAGCTGCTTTCCTTTGGCCTTACCTGTGCTGCTCCTCTCTGTCTGTCTTTGTATCTGCTCCACTCTGAGCAGCAAATGACCTTCTGTTTTCTCCATTTCTTTTTTGTGTCTTATTTGGTGTAACTGCTTTTAAAGCCTGGCTGCTGGACTGCAACCCACCCTCCTCCACACGCTTCCTTCACCAGCTGCATTGATCATTCTCTGTTTAGAGAGAAAAAGCTTTGCTGGGTCCCAGCTTAGGCAGGTGAGGATGGCTTTCCTGACTGCCTTGTTTTGACTATCAATCCCTGCACTGTTTATGCTGCTGACTTTGTTTGCTCTCACTCTGCTTCGTTTTTGATACCCATGGCAAGACATCTGGTGCTCAAATCTGGCCTGTGAAGCGCTGAATGGCACAAATGCTGCTGCAGAGTGCTGTGAGCCGTGTCAGAGCAGGGCATGCAGGGCCTGGCAGGCTGGGGGAAGGCACTGCTCCACTCCTGACCAGCAGAAAGACGACCATCCATCTCCTGCCCTAAAAATGGCCATTTCCAAAGGTGTCTTGGAAGGGCAGGAAGATCCCAACAGATCAGTGTTTACCCTGAGCATGCCCTGCCGTGCACATTCATGCCTGGCCAGTGGAATAGCCTGGCTCCAATAAAGCACCCTCTATCCCTAGGTATGAAGTTATTCATTTCCTGATGGCAGCTCTTATATCCTCAGGGATTACTGCTTGTCCTGCTTTAAATAAAATCCCATCTTGCACATGTACACACACAGAGACACAAACACTCAATCCTCTGTATAGTAATGAGACAGGCAGTGCCTGTAGCTCCTCCTTCCTCCCAGCAGAGCCACACTCTCTGGACACAAAGCGGTTCCATGCCTTTATCATCACACCCAGACAGCTTCCAGGGACACTCAGCACTTCCTCAGCAAGCTCTCCTTGTGCTGGAGCTCATGCTGCATCTTCATGCCATGCCCCAAAGTGACAAACTGGGATTGTCCCTCCCCCTGTGCAGGAGCAGCAGCACCTTGTTTGTCTGGCTCCATCCTGGTCGTGTCAGGGCTCCACCAGGAAGTGCTCCAGGTGCTGACTTTGCAGCAAGGTCCAAGCTTTCTGTGGCTCTGTCTGTTCCAGGGGTTTATAGCAATTTGGGACTGGTTCCCTGCGCTGGATTGCCTTTACCCTATCACATGGGGCTCTGACTGCTGCCAAATCTTGTCTCTGTGTGATAACTTCTTTGATAATTCTTGTGTCCTGAGAGGCAGGAGGACAAAAAGAAGAATCTAGTCATTTATCTTCTCTATGAACCAGCAGAAATTCTTCACCACTTTTGCTGTGGACGTTTCCTTCGTGGCTCTAAGGTTTTTGAGGTCTAATTGGAAACACTGAAGAGTTCATAGATGTCACTTTTCTCTGAAAGCTTCAGCTTATTTGCATTCAGTCTAATATGCTGTTCTGAGGGTCTGAAATCATGGCTGGGGCTCCTTCTTTTTCAACACTTCTAGTTCCAGTGGAAACTGCTCTCAGCCCCTGCCTTGGTGCCTGGGAATCCCTCCACTGCATATCTCCATTCCTGCTGGGAACACCATGATCAGCATCCCAGCATTCACATTCTGTCAGGTGTGATAAAGACAATAATGAGTCCAGTGTAAGATGCTGCCCTGACTCATAAGAAACACTGAATACTTTTGAATTTGATACACCGAATTGAACCTGACTTCTATTACTGCTGAAGATTAATCACTTCAATCCTGTAGACATTGGTTTGGCATCAGTGTAAATTCTCATTTTATGCAGATGCCTCTTGTTTTTATTTTTCACTGCCACTGATGTATACTCTGCTCCTTTCTCTGTAGGTCTCCTCACATATCTCTTTTGCATCTCTCCTTTTCAGGAATTTTCCCTCAGTAACACTGAGAGTGCCAACAGACTGCCATTTTTTTGGTAAACCGAACTTCAGGTCTGCAGTGAGCTTTTTGAGGCAGGCACCAGCCTGCTTAAACACTTTCTGGGAAGGCTAAATGAAGCCCATGAGAACTTCTCCCTCCACATGGCTTGCTCAGTGATGGATGGTCTTTCTGAGTGTCCTTTATCATAAGACCAGGTGATAATGTGCCATATTTCATGGCAACTCATCAAGAGCTTGCAACTGTCCACTGGCCTTAAAATATCCTCTGCTATAAACTCTAAGTCCCATTGCTGCAGTCCAGTGTTGCTGTTAATGAGTGTTCCTGGAGTTCTGTTGCAGGTGACCTTGCAGCCCAGCTAGGGCTAAACCTGGCTCTGGTTTTGTATGGCAGCTGTGATTATGGCTATGGCAAGACTGGTAGATTATCTGAGCACTGAGAGTATCCTGTTATGCCTTGAGTTCCTAAGGTGCCCTTTGTTTTCTTAGAGAATTCCACTAAGTGAGTTTGTTCAGCCTGGAGACACAGATGTTTTGGGGTGACCTCGTTTCAGCATTCCAGTGCCTGAAGGGAGCCCACAGGAAAGATGGAGAGAGACTCTTGACAAGGGCCTGGAGTGACAGGACTGGGGGGATGGCTTCACACTGACAGAGAGCAGGTTTGGATTGGATATCAGGAAGGAATTGTTCCCTGTGAGGGTGGTGAGGCCCTGGCACAGATTGCCCAGAGAAGCTGTGGTTGCCCCTGGATCCCTGGAAGTGTTCCAGGCCAGGTTGGATGGGGCTCTGAGCAACCTGGGATAGTGGAAGGTGTCTTTACCCATGGCAGGAGCATGGAATGGGATGATCTTCAAGGCCCCTTTGAACCCCAACCATCCTATGATCATGTGATTCTATCACTCATCACCAGTCAGCCTCAAGGTTGGAGCTTCATAGCAAGACTTGGTGTTTCAAAATCATCACTTTCTGATTCTCTCCTGGGCAGCTCAATGCCATATGAGGTGGGGCTTTGTTGAGATATATGCTAGAATCTTCTTTTATAGGGTGGAATCATCCTGCAAATGAACTCACACAGGAGCAAACTCAGACTTCCCAAGGCTGACTTCCTGGTTGTGTATTGCAAGGACCCACTGCAAGGACTGTTTTTTTGGGATTTTACAGGACCATACTTGCTCTGGTGGTGTTCTGTCCTCCTCAGGTGTTCCCTTCTCCGACAGTGGTGCACTGTGTGGTGCTCACCCCTCATGACACAGGGAAAGGTCACTCTCTGCTCTCTGCACTTGGTGGCCAGCAACACTCTTGATAAATAAATTCTTGCTGTGGTGCTTTTACAAGATCTCATACTGTCATCCAGTTATGGGAAGCCAAAAGTGGTTCCCGTTAAAAAAATGTTCTGTGTGTTAAAAACCTGAATATGCTCAGGAGTGGATTGGCATTTTGTTTCCATTTCTGATTATATATCTGCTTTTGAGGAGGACAGAAGAAAGCTCAACCCCAAACTAATACAGATCATTTTCTGTCCTTCCCTGCCCAGCCGTTCTCCTGTTGCCACAATTTGTGCCTTTCACACCCACTGATGTGGGATGTGGAGGAAAGGCAGGGACATCTTTTCTCTCCAGGCTGGTCCTAATGGCATAGCTCTCATATGAGAGAGAGCAGTTTCTGCTCCCTTCTTCACAGGGATAACTCCCAAGCTCTCCTCTTCCCTCTGTGCAGCAACAGGACTGGGTTTACTCCTTGGCTTTTTTTATCACAGAGGGCCCATATTCAAGGCTTTAAAAGGGAACAGGACAAAAAATATGAAGTGATATAACAAGAGGGAACCAAAGTAATTGTCATCTCCCATCAGCTACCAGTATTCTTTGAAGCGTGAGATTTGATTATCCTGGTCACAAAAAAATGCTTAATGATACTGAAGGATATTATTAAGGCTCATAAATCAGTGTTAAAAGATTAAAAGCTTTTAAAGGATTCTTTGTTCCCCTCAAGGAAGAAAACCCAACTGCCAACACCACAAGCTCACCTTTGGTTCCACCTGCTGACTCTTTCCATGTCATGAACCAGAACAATTGACAGAGCCTCTACATGGCAAATTTGGGCTGGAACATCTCACTTTATCCTCTGCCTCCCAAAGCCATTAAATGAGGTGTGTGGTGATACCTGCACGACTCATTGGTGGCTTTAGGCAGCTCAAAATGGAGCTGTAATGTTTCCAGGTTGGTTTCCAGGCTTAGATGGGGATTACAGTGCCTCTGAGGATCCATAGTGTTCAAACAAGCAGGGCATCCTTTGCCATTGGATTTGACAATGTTTTTTATCACACAAAATGTCTCTTTCAGGTGAGGAAATTCTGGGGGTCACTCAAGGCACTCACAGGAACGATGCCATGCTCAGAAATCCACTGCTCTTCTGCATCTATTGATATCAATCAGGATTTTCCAGGTTCCCTGGCCACAGTGTTTAAAGTCTGTTTCACTGTGTAAAACCAATGCTTAATTTTAGTCCTGTTCCGGATTCACATTCATTCAATACAATTTTATTTTGTAATCCTCATAACACACAAGGACTTTTAATCAACAACTCAACTCAATTCTTTCTTTCCCTATAAGAAAAAAAAAAAAAACAAAGCTGTTCTTTCTCATCACAACAGTGCCACCAGACTTCCCACCACAAAAAGCTGCAAAGTTTTTTCCAATTGTTGGTTTCCCCATGAAAAAGTTTTGCTCCTGGAGAGCTTCTCAGTGTGGCTCTTCGGAGGGACTACCAGTTCAACTGCTGCTGGCCATTTTCTGTAATACAGAAGGTAGGAAATAGCAGCAGCCTGACTTTGAATTTGGCAGCAAGTTGGATTCTCCTTCCATTCCTCAACACTTAATTGAAGCTACTTAGCACTATAATGTGTAACATATGACCTTCTTGCAAGCCCTAGTTACACTGCTCATTAGTCTGTGTACTTTAACAAGATTTTATTGACCCTATGGCTAATAGCCCACTTAGAAAGATCCCTCCCTTCCAGCGTGACTGTAATGGTAGTTGGATTGCAGTGAGAAACCCCACAGTTCAAAGCTATTCAAAATGAGGAGGGGGGAGAGCAATATTGCAGTTTGTCCTTTTGCTGTAATGGAAAAACAAAGGTTGCTATCACTCCTCCTTTTTTTGTTTCTGTGCCTGGTGTGCACACAGCTCCCAGTGAGGATTTGGGTTCTGCTGTGCTAAGGCAGCTCTCAGAAGCCAGCAGCCTAAGGAGCTGTGACAGGCAAAGGAAGCACTTTTAAGTCCTGTTTTCCAGATGCAAAGGCAGAATGTATAGCCTTGCCTGCAATCCTGCAGGAAGCCAAGGGCAGAGCAGCGCCTGAACTCGGGCCTCTGCTGGCCAGATCTGCATCCTCAGCCCATTCCTGAGCATCCTTTGGGCTGGGACAGGGGGACAAAGCCCTGCACCAGGGGCGGGGGAGCGCTCACTCACAGAGCTCCTTCAGCACAGCAGCTGCGAGCACACTGAATGCAGAGCTCCGGGAATGCTCTGCAGCCTGCCGTGTCACCCAGGCATGGAATTCACTGCCATAAGAGGATGTTGAGTCAAAGGCTGAGTTTCTCCAGGGGTTGAAACACAGCCTGGTCAGTTTAGGTGATGAGACAGCCTTTCTTTTTTTTGGAGGGGTTAAGGTTTTATAGGGTCCAGGGCTGCAAGGTCCAGGGCCGGGTGCTGATGCTGAGCTGCTGAACTTCAGACAGAAAAATTGTGCTTTATTTTTCACTGGAGGAAGACCCTCTCTTTTTGTTTCATGTTTTGATTGTTTTGCCTGGGGGAAAGAGACTTTTCGCTTGCTCTGAACTTCACCAGAAGTTTCTCACAAAACTTTCAGCATATGTGATACTAAAAAAAACCCAAACCAAACAACAGCAAAACCCACCCTTGTACCAGGCTAGACAGGAAATCTGTTTGTTTCTTTGCACTTATGTTTGTTTCCACAGGGCTGGTGAATGCAGCATGCTAACTAGCTGTGACTGCAGCACTGCCAGGGGTAGAGGATTTTAGAATGGTTTTTACTCTCGTAAAATAAATTAAAAATAAACCACAGCACCATGAAAAAAGAATCTCAACCAAACAACAAAACCTGGGCAAGTAAAGGGAAGGGAAGAAGATACAGAAACCACCAGGGAGGTCAGGTGGTTAAGTATTTTTGGACTGTCAAGGTGGTGATCTTAAGTGAAGATAATGTATTATGCAGTGGAAAGCTAATGAGACCAGGTCTGTTAAACACGGAGTTGGTGTTACTTAGCTCTGGAGTGCTTCAAATTACACAGGCACGGGTTGTATTTGATCACCGCTCCCGCTCTGACAAAGTGAGCAGCAGGCTTTTATATAATGTAAGAGATCATATACTGTGGGGAACAATCCTGTGCTGGCAGGGGAGGCCAGCTGATGGCATAATGGGTCTTTTCCATCTCGAAGTTATGTGATTCATCAATTAAACGAATTCGGTGGGATAAAGCAGCCTGAAAGGGCACTGTCCCTGCCTGACGATTAACCCTCCCAATTCCAGCCCCTCCGCTCGGGATTTAGCTTCCACCAGTGTGTCCAGGAGGCTCCGGATGCGCAGCCCCGTTCAGTACCGAGGCGGGCCGGGGGCCGGGGCCAGGGGGCTCCGGGAACTGCGGGTGCAGCCGCCGCCCTCCGGGGCCGCAGCCGGGGTCCGTGCGGGATACGCGGCCCCTCTCCGTGCGGGATGTGCCGCAGGGGGGATGTGCGGCCCCGCTCCGTGCGGGATGGGCTGCAGGGGGGATGTGCGGCCCCGCTCCGTGCGGGATGTGCTGCAGGGGGTATGTGCGGCCCCTCTCCGTGCGGGATGTGCTGCAGGGGGGATGTGCGGCCCCGCTCCCCCGCAGGTGCTGCAGGAGGACCAGCGGCGGACGAGGCGCCGTCCCGCCGTCCCTCGGCGCGTCGGGAAGCGGCTGCTCGGCGCACCTGTCCGGGCTGCCCGTGCCTGCCGTGCCGGCTGCCCGGGATCCCGCCGGCTCCCGCAGCCCCATCCCGCAGCCCCATCCCGGGGCCGCCCGCATTGCGTCGGGGGCGCGGCGCGCAGCGTGCGGGGGCGGCCGGCCCGGGGGCAGCGCGCATCCCTCCCTCCTCCGCCGGCCCCGGCCCCCGGCTCCCCCGCCCTCCCGATCCCCGAGCTGCACCAAACAGCTCTCAGGTTTCTGCTGATACTGCAGCGTCAAGAAATGGCTCGAGTTTGCTCCTCGCTCTTATGCATTCAGCAGCCCTCCCGCTCCTGCCGCACGCGTCCAGCTCCTGCCTCCTCCTGCCTCCAACGCTGCTGCTGCTGCCGGGACGAGCCAAGACCGACTCCGGGGATGCGGCTGCAGGGCTGCGGCGCTCTGACATCTCCCCCGCCGCCGCTGCCCAGCGCCCGGCTCCTTTTCCAGCTGTCCTAAGGGAAGAGAGTTGGAGAGGCAGCAGCTATCTAGGACTCCTTGATTTTATTGACTAACTCAAGCCTTTTGGAAAAGGTACTTTGCGCTCTTTTCCACGCACACCCCCCACCCCCCACTGCGGTTCTCAGCAGAAACTAATTAAACCCACTCGCCCTTGGTGCAGCCTAAGAGAGTGTATGAATATTTCAGTGTCTCGCAGGCAGCCCTGTAAAGCGATCGCTGTGTTATAAAGAGGGGCACAAGAGGAGGAGGAGGAGGGTTAAGTTTGCCGCTGCGGTTTTTGTTTTGGTTTGGTTTTTTTGGATGCTGCTGCAAGGCGACTTGACGCATTCCGGCACTGGCTCCTACTCCTGAGCGGCGCGTCTCACCCGGAGCAGGTAAGGAAAAGCCCCTTCTCCCTGCCGCTGTTACACTCGATTTTGGACGGTTTGGGTCTGGGATGTCGACCTCCCTCCCCTTGTCTCTCTCAGTTACCTTGAGCTGCTGCAAAGCAGGAGAGGAGATGCTTTGCTCCCCCTCTCCTAATCCCACCCCCCCCTTCCCCCCCAATTGGTGCGATGAAGTTGTCAGTGCTCAGCTAAATCTCCACAGCGGGGAGCGCAGTGCTCGGGAGACTCCTTGCAGGGGCTGACCCCGCTGAAGTTGGCCGGGAAGCCCTCCCGATGAGTTCGGGGCACCTTCCTGCCTCGGAGGCCTTGCTGCATGTCCGGGGATGTGAAGGAACGCGTAGAACTCCGCATGTGCTGCCGTAGTGGGCAGAACGGGATGTTCCTGCTGGTGTGAAAGCCAATCCATTGCGCCTGAGTGTGTGTGTGGATGTGGAGGGGTTTGGGGGCTGGTTTATTCTGTTTCTCTCCTCCCTGGAAGCCTCCATCCTGCAAGAGAGCTTTATGCCTTCCAAGCAGAGTATTTCCATCCCTCCCTCCCTCCCCAGCGCGAAAGAGGAGAGGACCAGGGCAGTGGTGGTGGTGGTGGTGGGGGGAAGGAAGAGGCAGGTGATGGAAAATTGCTGAGTTGGCATTGCAAGGACTCGCCTCCCGGCCGGCCCGTGATTTATATATTTATTTCTATATTTATTTATTTATTTTATGTGTATGTGCGTGTGTGTGCGTGTGTGTGTGTGTGGTAGCTCCGTGACAGCAGCTGCGGCGATGGTCGAGCCGGCGAGAAAAGTGGACGGATCGAGTTAAAGGCTAAAGGAGACGGCTGGGGAGGGGAGCCCCAGCCTGGGGGTGCACTCCATAGACCTTCAGCCTCCCGGTTTGGGGGACAGGACCCCTCACCTTACCTGCCCTCTGCCCCCCCTAAAGGTACTTCTTCCCTCTTTCTTCACCCTCCCATCACCCCTGATGCCTCTCCCCTCATCCCGCCTCTCTTCTCCCCTTTTGGGTGTTTCCATCCTTTAGGCTCCACATCCACCCCTTCCTCAAGCTCCTCATCCCACCTCAACCCCCCCACCCTTGAACCGCCCTGGGTCTCTCTGTGCTCCTCCATCCTCCTCCTCCTCCTCCTCCTCCCTTTCCCTCACTTCTCCCCTGCCCCTCGGCCCCCTTCCCTGTGAGCCACCATGACCGTGATGGCTGGAGAGAACATGGACGAGACCTCCGCGCTTCCTGGCCACCCCCAGGATAGCTACCAGCCCGCTGCCCACGACGACCACGAGTGCTGTGAGCGCGTGGTGATAAACATTGCGGGACTGCGCTTCGAGACGCAGCTGAAGACTTTAGCCCAGTTCCCCAACACGCTGCTGGGCAACCCCAAGAAGCGCATGCGCTACTTTGACCCCTTGCGCAACGAGTACTTCTTCGACCGCAACCGGCCCAGCTTCGACGCCATCCTCTACTACTACCAGTCCGGGGGGCGGCTGCGCCGGCCCGTCAACGTCCCCCTGGACATGTTCTCTGAGGAGATCAAATTTTACGAGCTGGGCGAGGAGGCCATGGAGAAGTTCCGGGAAGATGAAGGGTTCATTAAAGATGAGGAGAGACCCTTGCCGGAGGGGGAGTACCAGCGCCAAGTGTGGCTCCTCTTTGAGTACCCAGAGAGCTCTGGGCCGGCAAGGGTTATTGCCATAGTCTCTGTCATGGTGATCCTCATCTCCATCGTCATCTTCTGCCTAGAGACATTGCCTGAGCTGAAGGAGGACAAGGAGTACACAGTGCATCGCACTGACAACACCACCCAGGTGTACAAATCCAACATCTTCACAGATCCCTTCTTTGTCGTGGAGACCCTGTGCATCATCTGGTTCTCCTTTGAGCTGGTGGTGCGCTTCTTTGCTTGCCCTAGCAAGACTGATTTCTTCAAGAACATAATGAACTTCATTGACATTGTGGCCATCATCCCTTACTTCATCACCCTGGGCACGGAGATGGCCGAGCGGGAGGGGACTCAGAAAGGAGAGCAGGCCACCTCCTTGGCCATCCTGAGAGTCATCAGACTGGTAAGAGTCTTTCGAATCTTCAAACTCTCCCGGCACTCTAAGGGCCTCCAGATTTTGGGACAGACCCTCAAAGCAAGTATGAGAGAGTTAGGTTTACTAATCTTCTTCCTCTTCATTGGGGTGATTTTGTTCTCTAGTGCTGTATATTTTGCTGAGGCTGAAGAACCTGAGTCTCATTTCACAAGTATCCCTGATGCTTTCTGGTGGGCGGTGGTATCCATGACCACTGTGGGCTATGGTGACATGTACCCTGTGACAATTGGAGGCAAAATCGTAGGCTCCTTGTGTGCCATCGCTGGTGTGCTGACAATTGCCCTGCCTGTACCTGTCATCGTGTCCAACTTCAACTACTTCTACCACCGAGAAACAGAAGGGGAAGAGCAGGCTCAGTTACTTCACGTTAGCTCCCCTAATTTAGCATCTGACAGTGATCTCAGTCGCCGCAGCTCCTCCACAATCAGCAAATCTGAGTACATGGAAATCGAAGAGGATATGAATAATAGCATAGACAATTTTAGAGAGGCTAATCTCAGAACTGGCAACTGCACTGTAGCCAACCAAAACTGCGTTAATAAAAGCAAGCTGCTGACTGATGTGTAAACAAAACAAAACAAAAAAATCAAAATCCCCACTCACAGCTTGAAGACTTTAGTGACACAGTCACACTTTGTAGATGCTTTACTGATAGTCTTTGAATGCTTTATTTACCTCGTAAATGCATTGTTGCATTGCAAATCTTTGCTCTGCGATAAAGAAGCTTCCAGGATCCATGAAAGATAAAATTTTGTTTCTTTTCAAAAAAACATTTTCCATCTGGTAAATGATAACCATTTGAACTAGTTTAGTTTTAAGCCATTACAATGCCAGACCTAAACTTTTCCTCTCCAATCTCCTCTTTTTTTTTTTTCTTTTTGGATAAAGTTATCTTAAACTAAGCAAGACAGTTTTTAGAGCTACTAAGCATATGCATGAATTCCAGTAAAAATATTCTGCAAAACTGCACAGTTGCAAGAAAGTGCATCAGATAATAACAGTAAAAAAAAAAGATCAGCCAAAACCTGCGGCGAGCATTTGCCGTGGTGTTTATGAAGGAGTGCAAATTTTCCTTCCGCCCCCTCTGTGAAAGATTCCACCCTTCCAACCTACAGATCCACACAGCACCTTACTAAAAAACCTTCTTGAGCCTGGTCTCTTTTGCTGTCCGTAGAAGAAATGTCCTAAAAGGAGAATAACAAACAAAACTGAAGACAAAACATCTGCAATGCTGCTAAGTTCTCTCACATGCAGATGATAGAAACACACTTTTCCCCCCACTCCCCGTTCAGAACTGGATACAAAACTTTAAGCCCCTCTGTTGCAAGATAGCACAATGGAGTTTAATATAAGCATGTTTGAATTTGATACTATTTATTTTATGATCGCATGCTTGAAATGTTACCTCAGACAATAGCGGATAAGCTTTCGTTTGAACTGAATCTTCTAAAAATAGGTCCTTTCTCCTCTCTTTTCTCATTTCTTTTCTTTTTCTTTTTGATTTGCATTCACCAGAAGTGCACTCCTTAATTTATTAAATCGTTGACTAGTAATTTAAAGTACTGTATTTAAGTGCGTATGTTAGTCAAATGGGAACAATAACTTTTGGAGATCAAAGCATGTTCAAATATTCAGCATTATGGCCTATTTGATTAAAGTGTAACTTGAATTAATTAGTGCATGAATTCTCTGATAATAATGATAATAATAATGATGATAATAATAACAACAATAATGATAACAATAAAAACAAAAAAATATGTGCTTGATAGACTGAGGGCCTGAATGAACTGATTAGAGAAACCTGATTATTTTCCTGCATTGCTCAGGGAAATGTGTTGGCTTCTGTCCAGGCGTTGTTGGAAAGGAACATACCCCATCCCTTAAAGGGAAAGCTATATGGAAAATTAAGAAGTCAAGTTATATATAGCAACACCTAAAAACCTAGTATCCTCTATAGATGAAAGGTGCAGATGCATGCTTTTTGGTGCATTCTCAGAATGTAAATGAAACTTATCTATTACATGCATCCAAATTGCAGCAGCTGGTTTCTTTTGCAGTCATCAGTTGAGACTTTTTTGTATCCCCCCCTAAAACTCACTGAAGACACTCAGCAGATTGATTGAGAGAGTTGTGCAGTGCCTTTATCTTACACCCCCCAAAATTGCTGGAAGTGCCTCCAGGAACTGAGTGGATCAGAGACACCGAGGGAAAGGACAAGGAGTCAGTCCACTGTTAGGAGTGTCCTGTGCTGTCTACTGGCACAGCACAGAAGGGTTTAGGGATAGAAAGATCAAGTGTGAGTGAGAGGGATGCAGAAGAAGCAGGAAGAGATTGCCCCTGGAATACTTTCCTTCCCCAGGCGGTTTGATGTGCAGGGCTCTACATTTGCTTCTGCCAAATAACTCATAGTTTTGTACATGCAAGGCTTCAGGTTTCGCCATAGAGCCGTCACTGTATCTGCCCTTCCTTTCCCTGAGAAGGATTTTTGGCAGCTTGTCCCTGCAGGGCAGGGCACAGGAGGAACAGGAGCCCTGGCACCACCCAGTCAGGCAACCAGACTGGAGGACTGTGCTCTTCTTTCCCTTAGATTCCCCAGCAGGCAGATGGGAAAGGCCTTGCAGGGCCCTCCCATCCCTGTCTCCTCCATCTCCTTTCAGATCTTAGATCCCATCACAGCCATTGAGCCATGTTCTTCTTCTTGGTCCCTGGTCTTACTCCCATCATTTCCTGGTGAGGGAAGCAATGCTAGGAGAAGGTATCTTCTGCAACATGCCAGCCTTGACTGCTAGGCCCTGGAAGATAATAACCATTGATCCGAAAGAATGTAGGCACTAATCTTAATTTTTCAAATGGACAAAGTTGAGGATCTTCTTTCTGCACTTAGCATGTGGCCAACTGCTGTTGAACACATCTCCTTCCAAGCTGTACAGATCCTTTCCTCCCCTATCTTTCTGATATATGTATATATGTGTATAAATATATATATATATATGTATGTCTGCTCCTGTGTGTGTCACATACATATGCAGACACATGTATATATAAAATAAAACCAAGGCACTTGGAGTTAACAAACAACCCTAACTCTGCAGTTACGCACAAGCTTGACCTGCCAGGTTTCCAGAAAGACTTGACTTTATTTCTCACTGTGTGACTTCTGTGACTCTTAGTGATGAGAAAGATCAAGAACTGAGGGAGCTCTAACTCCTGCAAGAAGTGCAGAGCATCAGATGAAACAGGGCATTACATCCTCTAGGTAGATGTTGTAAAGCTTCATTCCTGTCCCCTGCTCACACCCTCACCCATTGTACACCTCTCTCCCCCTTAAATTCCAGTGGTCCTGATCTTCCCAAACTCTTGAATCACAGGATATGACTTCTGATGTCAAAATGGACTTGAATGCTGCACTCAGCTTATAAAACCACCATCTGACTAAACTAAACAGCAATAATCAGTTCAGTGCTATGGGACCGAAGATCAGAAGGATGCATTTGGGAGATGAGGCCTCACTTGGGTACCTTCTGCCCCAGCTGGGTGTGCACACCTTAATTTAATGTGCAGAGTGATGATCATTCTGCTTATGCACAGAGAAAAGTGCTGCATGCAGCGATTCTTTGTCAGGAGATAGGGACAGATCATAAGAACTCATGGTTTGGGGAGCCTGAATGTTGTTTTGCCCATTTATAGCTCACTGCAAAGGATCTCAACCCATATGGAGTACAGGAATTAACTTCATGTAGCATAGGCATGCATTTTCAACAAGTTTGACACAAAAAAAATAAACAACAAAAGCAAGGTTCTTACTCCCTTTACACAGGAGTGCTGAAATGTCTTTGTGGGCCTGAAGGTGCACTTAACAAACTGCCTGTTCTTATCAGCAAGCATCCTTTTTT
>VWYE01027158.1:51003-134458 GCA_013398995.1 Alaudala cheleensis | reverse complement strand
TTAGCCACACATGGACTCTAAGGGGTTTTTATGTAACTGGAACAAGACTGGAAATGAGCTGTAGTATGTCTCTGAAAGAGTCAAGGGAATTCCTTTGGTAGGACCTCCTGGAAGCGATGCCCACGTCATGCTGGACAGGGTCATGGCAGTCTTTAGTTTGATGAGCGAAGGCAGGTTTTCCAGCAGGAGTCATTCCCCAAGCCCCCTCTATCACCCACTGCTCTGTGCTTCTCTGTGCTTCTTAGCTGGTCCTGTGCAGCTTTTCCTTCACCCACTCAGGGAAAGGGGTGAGGGAATTTTCCTGGCAAGGGCAAGGCAGCAGTGCACTGCAGTGCAGAGGCAGGAATGCAGTGGAGAGTCAGCGGGCAGGAATCCCATAGGCCGGTATCCCTGCCAGAATTCCCCATCTGGTTCTGCCATACTTAGCTCTAGAGCACTAGGCAGAGGCAGAGGAGCAAGGTCAGGGTGAAAATGAAGGACTCTGTACCCTGTTCCTTCACAGAACTGAGGGGTTGCTGCAAGACTGCTGACAGCTCAAACCCTCTGTGTGGCAGCTCCAGCCCAGGCCATGAACTGGATTTAGTCACCTTCATGAGGAAGTGAGGGTGCAGTAAGCCAGGCTGTGAGTTCACAGCATCCTAGCAAACCCATGCAGATTCCCTGCATGGGGTCTCCTAAACCTTATCTCCACTGGGGATGTCAGGAAAGCGAATCCAAATCAATGAAAGGTGTGCATTTAAAGTAGATTTGTTAAACTGCTTTGAAGCCCAGCATGGACATTCTGTTGCAGTCTTAAAGCAACCTTAATCTGATTTGGAGTCATTCTTTTTGAAAGGGAAGTAACCTGAATTGAATTAAGGCTGTTTTAATTCCGAACACAATGGGGCTTAATGCAGTTTACCTCATCTGCCTCACAAGTCCATTCAGATAAGCCTGTAGTAATCATTACAAATTCTGGAAGTGACCCCATTGTGCAGGGGGTGCCCACATGCACCCAAACTTTTGGTACACGAGCTGCAGATTCACAGCCTGGCTTACTGAGGGGAAAATTAACATCTGATCCTGGTGCCAGTTCTGGTGAGTCTCTCCCTTGGTTCCTGGTTTACACCTCTGTGAGGATAATCCACCCTGCTGCCTTTGGGGAAGCTGAAAACAATTATGGCCCAAGGAAATTAATTTCCACTTTGCAAAACTGCACACGTGCTAGCCTGGTGTACTCTTAGTCACGTGGACAAGCACTTGTGAGACAGAATGAAGCACTGGAGACAGGACAAAATTCAGCCAAAGTCCTTTTGTTTGCACCAGCGGTTTTTGGCTGTGCAGAGATTTCAGAGATCAGACCCTTCTTAGCACACCAGCTGTGTGTCATTCATTGGAGGCTGCAGCAGCCCAAACTGGCAACAGGAGCAGTGGCAACTTCTCTTGACAGGGTTTTTTCTTTACTAAGGGACAATCGTTTTCATTAGGCAGAAGTACAGGAAGTTAGTTTCTGCTGTGAGAGAGCTGAAGCCCAAGTGTAACCTCAAAACCTGCTGATCTTAAGGAGCTGAGGGCGAGTTTTACTTTTCCATAGTCCACACTTGAACAGTGCAGTTTCTTACATGTGCATTTATTAAACAAAACACAACCAACACTAGGTCAGGAACATGTGAAATTTATTAGAAAAAGGTGAAAAGAAAGGTGTATTTTAGAACAAAAGCTCCTGCATACACATGCAATACATGGAGAGGGTGTATTCCTTAGCAAATACTACCTTGGTAACTCTTGCTTGAGGGGTGCCATTCTGGAATAATCTTTTCCCCTGACCTGAAGAAGAGGGAGGTACTGCAGCTTTTCCAGGAATGGTCTGATCCTGTGGGCTTCCAGCAGCCTGCTGCCAGTGATGCTCAGAGTAATTTCAGACTCACAGGGATGCAGAGTCAGCTCCAAGGTGTGATTTAGCCTCTGTAGCCGCAGAGCTGGACGGAACTGGAAAGCTGTCCTTGCAATTGCACAGCAGGGCAAGTTTGTCCCAGGCCTGCCTCCTGCAAGTCTGGAACAGGCTCCTTTTCTGAGATGCTTTAACCAGGGACTTACACTTCAATTTTGCTTGGACTTAATTCAGGCTGAGTTTCTTTTTCTGTTTTCTGTTGTTCTGGCTTTACTTAATCAGGTGTCGGGAATTTCTTTTTCCTGAAATGCTTATCAAGTATTCTTAAAGGTGTCAGTATTTGTATCTNAGAAAAAAAAAAAAAAAGAAAAAAAGAAAAAAAAAGAAACTTCAGGGTGTTTTACAGTTTCACTCAGTACAGTGAACTTGCCACTGGTGAGGTCAACAATTTATGCTGTCAAGGCATAGCATGCTTTGATATTTTCAAAGGAAATAAAATGAAACTGAGGTCTTAACTGAAATTTGTCTCAAGGTTTCTGTTAATATCTATGTAATTCTGTATATTTCACCTGTTCACAGGCTCTAGCAAGTGTCACTACAAGTTATATATATTTAAAAAAAAATCATCTTCCATTTCTAGTTTCTATAATAAAATGAAGACGCTGCATTCAGTTCCTTTAGGTGCATCAGTCTTTGATCCATGTTATTGTTTCAGTGACATTTCTATAATGTAATTGGGATCAAATGTATATTTTACTTTTGTATAAAAGTAAAAATGATATTTTTATGACTAAATTCAGCAAACCCTTACCTATAACCTGCTACGATGAAATCTTTTTTCCCCCCTTTCTTTTACGTGTAAAACATTGGGGTTTTTTCAGTATGTCGGTTTGAAATGAATAAATAACAGCTGTCAATAGAACTGTAAATGGCCTCTCAGACATACCTCTGACATTAAAGATCAAATATTGCCGATGTGAAATGTATAAACTGAATAGTCTCTATAGGGAAGTGCACCATCAGGGCAACAAACCATTTAAGCTGACACAGCTGTACTTATTTCCACCATTTACCAACTGCTTATACTTTGGGTCAAGTATGTACTTCATTGTCACAGCTCATTTTACTTCCAAGTAGTGAAATTGTTTGACTTACCATTTTTAGAACATCTGATGTTATGAGTTCTTGAACTATTTGAAATGCATAGTTTTCATCTATGCAGTTTTACCTGCTTCTGTACTCGTTCATCTGTTCATACTTGGCATCAATTAAAGATAATTTTTAAGGATCTTACCCAGGTTTATTCTGTGTGGTTATTTCCTGGAGTCTGGTTTCTCTGCTGTCACTATTGGCCAGTTCTGTCTGAAATGAATGGTTGCTTTATTGATGGTTTTCCTACTGAGTGGTATAAGAAGTGGCAATGTAGTGAGTGGGAAACGTGGCTGTGGGCTTTGCAAGGCTTGTAAATGTCAACTCAAGCTTTACAGTGCAATTAATCCAAAGGTTCGGCTTCTGCAGGCTTTGTCCCTTGCCCTGAATAATGTTCTGGGGCCAAACTGTGCTGCCCTCACTTCTGAGACATCCCTCAGTCCCACCAAAACCCCAAATCAGGTTAAACTTCCTGGTCATGAACACTGATTGCAACCTCCAGAGGTCTGTGGCTGTTAATTAACATTATCATCTAAGTGCAGACTTGTACCCAGGTTTCAAAGCACTGTGTGACTGACCACTGGCTTTGGGTTGGGTTGGATGTCAGCAAATCCAAGGGACTTGATGTTGTTTTCTGTGGAAAATTGCTTTATCAAGGTGTGTTTCATGCAGAGCCATGTGTGCTGTGTCCCAGTGCTGTGCTGTACACAAAGGAGGCAATGACATAAATGCTCGTTATTTTTTGCCAAAGCTGTTGTGTGTTGGGAGTCCACCCAGAGATGGGATTTTCCAGAGACAGGGGCAGTTTCCAACAGTGGGATGCACACAGAGTGCTGATCACACATTGGTGGAGTGAAAATATCCTGACCTGACACGAGACACAACATTCTGTGTGGCTTGTCCTGTGATTTTGTTGCCTGACTTGTTTTGCCTTCTTGGTTGAGAAAAGCTTTTGTCAGTGAAACCCTCGTTCATCAATAGCTGTGAGTGCTTAGTCAGTTGGTTGAATATCACTTACAAACTGTCTGAAACTGTTCTCTTGAGTTGTCAGTAAGGATTTGCAGTGGTCTTAAATGGGTCTGGTCCAAGCTGTTTGTCTGTTGTTGGCTGCTCTGTGGTGCTCAAGGGGGTGATCACTGTCACTGAGTTTTGCTGGCTCTAGGTGTGTGTAAAGTCTCATTGCTTCTTTCTTTTCTCTTCCTTGTGTTTAAAAAACCACAACCCCACCCCCCCAAAAAAACCCACCCAAAACCAACAAAAACATTTGTTTATCATCTCTGCAGTAGTAATGTTCTCCCATTTGCTCTTAGCAAAGCTCCTGTCATTTACTGTTGAAACTTTGTTCATTCAGGATCAGGTCCTAGGACGTGATTTTGCCCTCTAAAATCACTCCATTAAATAAAAAAAACCAAACCCAAAACAAAAAGAAACTAACAAAAACCCAACCAACCAACACTGTGTACTGGGTTAGCTGAATCTCTGTGTTAATTCCTTACTTAATCTCAAAAGTAAATGTGTGGGGTTTTTACTCCAAAATGCAAATCCTCCTAGGCTGTATTTTATACTTCATAATTTACAATAAGTTTGTATGTTGAGTCCTTCTGTATGTACACCTCCTGTATAGGTTCTCTCTAAAACATCCTACACTGAGAGGAAAACAATGTGTCTCTGCAGGTATAGCTTAGGTAACACACATGAAGATCCATGGAATGAGCTCCTTTCTTCTTCAGCTGCTCTGGCAAGTGTTCTAAGAGGAGCATTAATTCAGCAGATTTTCAATACAGAGAGGGACTGAGTCCATTCAGTAACAAGGTGCTATTTTCCTGTTACCTTCTTTGTATAATATTGATGATTTCAACATAAATTTGATTTATCTGGCAGTTAATCTTGGAAATTGGTCAGTTTTCATGTACTGTTTGATTAATGGCTACAAAACAATTGCTTTATGCAATCCCATGGATCTCAGGTGTGACTAGCCACTTTTGCCATGCAGAAAAAACTCCTCCAAACCATGAAACAACTTTTAGCTCTGAAAGCAAAACCAAACTTTTCTGATGGGTGCAGCCTTTCCATGCTCTGCAGCATCTGGAGCAGGTGCCTGCAGGGCTGGCAGTTTAAGTCAGGTGGTCTGACTGCCAAAGCAGGTCAGACATTCTGATTCAGGGCTGTCCCCAGGAGCACCTGCTCTGGCCTGCCTCAGCCAAATACAGGCTCTTGGATTAACCAGGGTTGTGTTTTTTCCCCTCAGAAGGCTGTAAACCACCACGATTTCATGCTCTTTTTCAGTCTGGGGAAAAAGATGAGAAACGTTCTGTGCTTAAGGCTTCTACCAGGTACTTTTGGAGTTGCATTACCTCCCATGGCTGGCCTTGCTATAAAAATGCTCACTTCACAGAGTGTTAGATTAAGCCTTGGAAAATCAAAGAAGCTTTAATTAGCACAACAATGCTTCAATCCACTCAGCTTCTCTAAGAGCTTCCTAAAATACCTCACATTTTATTCCAACGAGAAGACAATTGCGACTCTTGAATAGAAACCTTTTACAGCTAGCAGAAGGAACTGTAATTGTAGGTGGTATATTTGGTGACCTCCTCTCACTAGGTAGGAGCAGCAGCACGTTTGGCTTTGGAGCAGCGGGAGCCTGCAGTTGTGACAGGGAGAGCTGCAGAAGAGCCCTGGTTGATCCTAAAGAAGAGGCCAGGTCAAGGACAGGTGCATTTCATGGGTCACCCTTTTCATCCTCCCTCACCTGTTTTTAGTTCACATAAGAATTTTGCTGAGTGAAACCCAGGTGCAGGGGAGGTGGCATTTGGGGTCCCAGGTCTCCTAGGCTGATACCCAGATGGAGCCTCCAGCTCTTTTGTCATGAATACTCAGAACACACTATAGACTTTAACTACTTTTTTTCAGGTTGGGGACCAAAAAAAAAGTTTTCTAATTTGTTCAATGTTTAGCTCATTGTTCTTTGGCCATTCTGAACACAAATCTGCATGCAGAATTCTGCACTGAACGCTCAATGAAGGATTTTCTAGTTTCCTGTGGCAGCTGGGTCATGACACATTCTGGATTGATGGTGGGAGCTCAGACTGGCAACAGGGTCCTGCCTTCAAGTGGAGTCACTCAGACAATGGTAGGTGTTTAGATGTATCTTTTCCTTCTTCTTTGAGTCCTCGGTTTTGTTTTCAGTTTGTTCCAGTATTCATCTTCAGCCCCAAAAAAAACCCAATTCCATCTTTCAGAGATGTAGCTTTCCTTAGGTGCTTTTCTATTTAGCCAAACAAACCTGATTTGCTGGACTTTGGCTGTTGCTGTGGCTTTTAATGCAAATAAATCACTTGCAAGTGTTCCTGAAATACTCATGGATATGCTTATTTCCCTCTGCCCTGCAGCTTCAATTAGTATCATGAAGTTTGGTTGTTTCAATTGCAAACTTTTTTTTTTTTTTGGACAGAATTTGAAAAGTTAGAAGGAGAAATAAAAAAAAAGTCTTGTTGCTTGGGGTACATACACTTATGATTATTTAGATGGTAAAAAATTGGCTGGCATTCCAAGAGAATAATATTTGCTGCTAAGGATGCTTTAAATTCTTGTGGTATTTAGTATTTAAACCCTGAAGAGGGTAAGATGTGAGTACTGCAGGATCAGCTACTGGGTTTGTACAGTGACAGGGTGGTGTTCAGAGGGCTGTGCACTTCTGGGGTAACATCCACAACTGGTCACTGGAATGTAGGGATGCAGCTGGAACTGGGTGTTGCCCACTGAGCTGAGACCCCAAAGTTACCCTGGGTGGCTGCTTTAGTTCAACAGGAGGATGGATTAACTTTAGGGCTCCTTACACCAAGTGGGAAATCTTTTTGCCTGTGAGGAAAACACTGCTCTGACACAAACTTCCTAGTCTTGAACAAATCTGTGCAATTAATCATGATGAATTAATGTCTTCCTGTGGACTTCATGCCACACTGGCTTCTGGCATTTTGGCTCTTAACATTTGGCACCTTTCTCCTTTATGCTTTTATTTATCCTCCCATGTTTGAGACATAAAAGTGGCCTGAACCAGACCACTGCCTTTTTTTGTCCTTTGGCCAGTCTGTCAAAAGCACACAGTTTGTGTGAAGTTTTTGCTGAGTCTCCAGCAAGTCTGTATGTTTGGTGTGGAGATTTTGAACCCACTGCTTTGGTCCTCCTGGGGTAATGCTGAATTGATCTCTCACCTTGTTGGCACTTGGGATGAGGAATGCAATGAGATCTCGGTGTCATTGCAAACTGTGAAGCCTTCCTGGTGTCTGGGCAGGCCTGGAGTTCTGCTCTGGTCTGCTTTGGCTCTGTGTCTGTTTGCCCTGTGAATATTTCATGTGCTGCTCTCATCCTTTGGTAGCATTTCAGTGTTGGAGAGAAACCATGTCCTGTCTCAGGAGTTTCAGAAATGGGAAGGAGCTTTTGTGACAGTCCCTCAGACCAGTCAAGGGTCTGGGGGTGCTCAGGCAGGGCTGTGTTAATCCAGGGCATCAATCTATTTATTGAGGATCCTGAAGCTGGAAACTACAGCTGTCAATACCTTTAATTATTAATTAAAGGTAGCAAATGGAAGCTGGGTATCACAGCTGGGGATGGGGCACCACTGCTAATGAATGTTCAAAGCCTGGATTCTGTCTGACAGGACTGGGATGTGCTTCTCCTGGCCTGCAGGTGTCTGTGATCTCACCTGTTGGTGACACCTTCAAAAGGCTGCTGAAATCCCCCAAGACAGAGAGCAGCTCAGAGCAGTGTGTGTGTCCACACAACCCCAAGTCCTGGCTGGAACATTGGGGACTGGCAGACAGGTAGCAGAGTGGGGGAGTGTTGGTCTTTTGATTTCTGTCTCTTTTTGGTAATACTAACTCAGTTCTTACCCTGTGACTTGGGTACCAGAATGAATGTGAAGAACGTGGGAACAGTTATTTCACTGACTGCATTTGTGCAGCTCATTGCTCCCATACAAAATGAAAAATACCCTGGTGTAGGCCAACATAACTCATTTCTGAACTAACCAGCTCAGGGTCTTCCTTTCCTATTCACATTTGATAAAGTTTTACATAAATATTTACATCTGATAAAGTTTTACATAAATAAGAGCTTCAGTTTGGCCGGAAGGAAAGAATCTTGCCTATCAGGTTCCACGGTAGTACAATAAATAGGAAAAAAACCCACCTCTTTTAAAGGAGAGATGTGTTAAAGTGACACCAAATATGTTTTCATTTGTTGGTGTTCTGTGACTGGAAAGTGTTCTGTGATCACGCAGGGTCTATGCTTTAAGATAATAAAAATTAGGGCAATGAAATAAAGACATGAGCATACTTCATTTTACCCCTTTTTTGTTTAAGTGAAGACTTGAATTGTTCTGTTTTATTGTGCATAGATTTGAATTTAATATGGAACAGTTTTTGAAAAAAAATGAGTGAAAGATGTAGAATTAATTTTATACTATTTAAGATTGATTGAAAAGGTCAGCTTTCATGGAGATATCTACAGAGCAAGCAAGCTTATTAATTCCTATTCTTCTCCAGAACTTTTTAACCCTCCTGTGATAAAGTTACTGTAGCAGTATCAGAAAATATGATTTACTGTAGTGGAAGTTAATATGCTCCAGGCTTTATTTGCTTTTACAAGACAACCTAAACTCTCTTGCAGATAAATACTATCTGGAAGTGTAGGGGAATGAAGTCTTTATTTCTCTCACAGTAAATCTCTGCTGTGATACTTTAAGTCTGCCTGTGTATCTTGCTTTCTGCAGAACATGGTTAAAAACACACACCAGTTTTGGGTTTGTTTTTCTACAAACATAATCTATGTGCACTTTGGAGGTAAGTCTCCTCAATTTAAGTGTGAATTGCACCAAAACTTACACCCAGCTTCAGGACTTTTTACTCTCCATGGTGAAACACTGATGGGCAGTGATGATGACAAAGTAATTAAAACAGCTGGATCTTTTCAGAGCATCGTGGCTGGTAGGATGTGACTGACACCTTTACATCACACAGGGAGTTATTAGATACATCCCAGGGGATTTTTTTGTTTGTTTGTTTGTTCCAGGGTGGGGCAGGATCATAGAATTGTAGAATTGGATTGGAAGGGACCTTAAAGATGATCTCCCTGCCATTGGACAGGGACACCTCCCACTATCCCAGGTTGCTCCAAGCTGGAGCAACCTTGCTGTGGACACTCCCAGGATGGGGCAGCCACAGCTTCTCTGGGCAACCTGTGCCAGAGCCTACTCATCCTCACAGGGAACAATTTCTTCCTCATATCAGTCCAAACCTGCTCTCTGTCAGTGTGAAGCCATTGCCCCAGGTCCTGTCACTCCTTACAGGATGGTGCCATGGCAGGGAATGAAGCCCCTACAGAATGTCTCTGTAGCAGGAAAGAGACTAAGGACCACTGAGATGCTCAGCTGGGTTAAATGGGCTGGGTTCAGGGGAAGCCAGTGGCCCAGGGAGATTACCAGTGTGAAGTGAATGAGCATGGAACAGCCATGAAATTGTAGTACAAAAGCTGCTTATGGCAGCAGGGAGCAATTGAGGGCATTTGTCTTTGAGTCCCTCTGCATTTCCGAGCTGATCGTTCCAAGTGCCCTAAATTCCAGTGGAGTTCAGCACCTCTTAATATGTTACTGAGCAGGAATTACATTAACAATCACATGTGGGAAGGCAGTAGATGTTGTTGCTTGAGTGATGCTCTGTGGTTAGTGCAGGTGAAATTCCCATGCTTTGCCACCAATCAAGACAGGAACTGCTGGTGTAAAGCACCAAGTAAAGTGGAGCCTTTGATCCCAGAGTGTGACTACACCAAAAACATGAGTAAAACCAAGCATTTTTATTTTTTTTTTTATATAATCTTGGTGATTAGTGTTTAAAACAAAGCCCTCTCTGATTATTTCTATTCAGTAACATCTGGAGTGAGGCAGGTGTTTTGTGGATAAATGGGAGAAAAGCTCTCTGACTCATTTTATTTACAACCTGTGTGAGCAGCATCTCTGGGGAAGATGAGATTGTGACTGATGGGGAAACTGAGACATAAAAAGGTCTTGCTATTTCCATTTGTTTGAACTTTTCCAGGCAATACTTTTCATTGCATGAATAGAAGACTGAGTCCCCCTTTGCTGCAGTCTTTCATTTACGGTTTCTGTTGAGTCCCATGATGTGAGGCTCAGTAGAAGCAGCAAGTTTATGGGTCTTCTAGGAAACGGGTTTGGTGAATGTCTCTCTGCTCATAAATATGGTGAAGGGACATTTTAATCCATTGATGCTGTGAGCAAGTTCCAGCCTTCCAAGTAATTGTTTGAGCCTTCCCAGTCTTCAGTATAAATGGCTACATAAAAAAAAAAGCCACATCTACAAATTCTCTGTACAACACACATGAAAATTTGCTCTAAGAAAATTTGAGTACCAGCACTGCCTCCATCACTACCTGAATCTGCAAAGTCCCTGGGCATAGAGGCAAGAGAGAATTCCTGGTGTCCCATATTCCAGGGCACAGGGGAATTCTTTGGGGTCTGTGTGGTTTCCTGAACTTCAGCCTTTGGAGCAGAATCACCACGAGGGTGAAGTTGGAGACCTCTCCCAGCACTCCCCCTCTATGCAGTTCTGCAAGGAATATGGAACTTGTCCCGCAGCTCTGGCCACATGGACATCTTGGTCTGTGGCTCATGGAGTCACTTTTTTCCTCTTAGGAGGGTGAAGAGATGTCACAGTTTAAAGAGTAGTTAAACTTCAGGGCATCCTGGTCCTTGCTCTCCTGTCTCCTTGCCTCCCTCCCCACCCTTTCCCTTGTCATTCCTTGTGTTCCCAATTTCAGAATGGATGGTATCTGTAAATATTTCATCTTTGCACTCTTTAACAAATAATTGTAGTTGTCAAGTGATGTTTTCATTTGTGTTGGGCCAGGTATTGAAAATGGTTATTTTCTTGCTCAGCAGTAGCACAGAATCACAGAAATGCTGGGTGTGGAGGAAATCTCTGGTGATTTTCTAGTCCAGCCTCTGTGCCCCAAGCAGGGCCTCCTGGAGCCAGCTGCAAAGGACCATGTGCAGTCATGTTTTGAATAGCTCCAAGGATGGAGATTTCACAGCCTCTCTGAGAAATGTGTTCCACTGCTCATTCACCTTCACTCTCAAAACCAATGTTTTTCTTATGTTTCTGTGGAATTCCTTGTACATTTTGTGCCCATTAACTCTTGGCCTGTCACTGGGTACTACTGGTAAGATTCTGGCTCTGTCTTCTTTACACCCTGCCTCATCAGGGCATTGGTGGGGCCCTCCTGAGTCTTCCCTTCTCCAGGAACAGTCCCAGCTCCCCCAGCCTCTCCTGGAGCATATGGTGACTGTTGCCAGTCCTTTGATCATCTCTGTGGGATGTGTGATCACAAGTGGGGCAGTGTGATCACGAGGAACTGTGGATCCAGACAGAGGAATCTGGAGGCCCATCCCTGCACATCCATGCCAGATGAGGAGCTTGGAGTTTGTCTCAGGCTGTGTGACTGGCACAGCCCTGTTGGCTGTCCTCTAGCACTGGATGCTGCAGAAGCCATAGAAACCCTGGAGAATTTATATGTATGGTGATCTCAATCACCTCATAGCTATATTCTCCTGTGCAGCCTGGTTTCTGGTACACAGAATTTGCTTTAAAACCTAAAAGGTGATGGTCAGCATCTCTTTCAAAAGTTAAACACGTAGTTATAGAAATGAGAAATACCTTTGATATCTATATATAAATACACAAGATTCTCTCTCTCTTTCTCTCTTGTTAAAAGGCCTTGGTAAAGGCAAGAACCAAAATGCAGAACCTGGAGGCAAAATCTTTCTTATTTCTTGTCCCTTAAGGAATTATTCACATGGAGGACAACTGTTGGACCTGCTGCTGGTTCAGTTCACTTGGATGGAGTCAGTTCTGTGCAGATTTACACACGTAAAAATTAAAGCAGACATTTAAATAAGATGCACATTCTGGGAAAAGAAATTCTCAGGTCTGGACTTTCAGTAGACCAGTGGTCAAATCAAACCTGTTCCGTTTATAATGGGGTATGATTGAAATATCTTGGGTCACTGGGAACTGCTGTAGGTCCACTGATTTCCTCTAAGCTCTGCCACTTTACAGCAGCTCCAAATTGGAATGGTGATTTCAGCAGCAAAAAATAAGCTGAAAAGAGGAGAGGGGAGCTGGGTGTGTAGGCTTTTCAGCAAGCATTCCCAGCCATTCAGCATGCTCACACAGATCCACTGATTATTCCTGGGAATTTGAGATAAGTACACTTGAATATGTAAGCGTGCTTATTTAGTATCCCTCTAATTGTAGTGGGAGAAAATATTACACACTAGCAAAAATAAATCCTCCACATCAAAGTTTGATGGGAGCCCCTGGCTGCAGTGCATTACAGAAATGGAGGCTGGCTGAGGAGCCCAGACTGGGGCAAACAGGACTGAGAAAAAAAGGGAGATTGAAATCTCTTGGGTTTGGGCTGTATTTGGGAGAAATTGGGAGTGAGGGGGTGAAGGGCACTGGCTGCTCTGCCATAGAACCTATAATCATGTCAGATACTAAAGGTACTTGATGCTGTTACCTCCCCTGGCTGGGTTTCCCCACGTTTACAAGGATGATTATGGAACAGAGGGTGTCACTTTTAAGCCCCTGGTTTCCTCTGAAATCACTTGGATGCCTCATCCACACTGTTTTGCTTGATCTGGGGTCAAGACATAGAGATGAAGCTGCCCTTCCCCTCAGGTTTCTCCTGGATGGAACAGACAACATTTCCAGCCATGGCAGTGTGAGGCACAGATCCCAGAGAAGACTGTGCCTGCATGCCGTGGAAATATCTTAATTATTTGTGTTTGCTGCTTTTGATAATTGCTGATTAGTGCTGTGTGGGATTCAGGCAAACACTGGAAAATTACATTCATCATAGCCTGAGGAGAGAGTGGAAACATCACTGTGATTTGATGGCAGCGTGAAACAGATGCTGCCACTGTGACAATCCAGGCACAGAGGACAAACACTGTGCTGGAATGCACTGTTATAATTCACTCACATCCCCACTCCAGTCAGTCATTGTCTATGAAAAAGGACATGGACAAAGTTGAAGGCTGGGGGTCCTCATCTGGCACTAGCAGTTTCTGCAGAATCAAAAAGGATGCTCAGATTCCTCTGGTGCAGGGAACCTTCTGGCCTGAAGTCTGATTTCCTGATGAGTGGAAGGAGAGGTGTTGGGTTTTGTCCAGTTGCAGAAGTTTTGGGGCAAGAGTCAGGCAAAATAAAGAGGTCTGGAGCCACACAAAGTAGGTGTGTCAGAACAGAGCTCACTTCCCTGCTTGTCAGATGGAAGAGACATGAAACTTTGGCCTAAAGAATATTCTGGAAATAATGATGTTTTCACAAACCACCAGCTGAAGTAGGAGAGAAACTTTCACTTTCCTCAATTTAATTACTTTCAACAATATAAAAATCTCTCAGCTAGAAAAAACTAGCTGAAAAGATTTTTCAAACATGTTTTGAAGTAGAAGCTTTCTCTTTTCTCCACAATTTTTCAGCAACACATCCAAGAGTTCTCTTGTTGGCAGAAGAAAACATTTTGCTGTCCAAAAAGAAGAAAAAAAATCCGCCCCCCCCCCTAAAAAAAAAAAAAGGCTTCTTGTCTCTGGACAAATACCTTTTTGTTTTTGGGGGAAAAAAAGGGAACTGAAAAAACTGCTCACACATTTAGCAGACTTCATTCTGGTGAGCTCCCTGATTTATTAAATCCTTACCTGTGACGCTTTCCTGTCTATTTTCCTGCCAAAAAGGGAGTTTTGTAGAACTGCTGCAGCACAGGCTCATTTTTTTCCAGAGGGTACCACCTCCCACAGCTCCAGTTCAGCACATCTTTCTCTTCTTGCTGTGGGGGAGAGAGCAGAACCTGTCATGTAGAGAGAACAGAACTCATTGGGGTGGTCAATAGAGTCTTTAGAGACTCTCTGAACATCAATGTTTTATAGATAAGATAACTCAAATTTTATCCCATTTTTTTTTGGCTGAACAAGGATTTGATGGATAATTTTCAGCCAGACAAAATGATTAATATTTTGAGCCTTTTCAGGGCTTACATGGATTGTAACCATAAGTTTCTAGTAATGGGAATCCCATCAGCATAGTGATTAGGCCTAAAGAAATTTGCTGCTCAGTGAACTCCTGCTTGCCCATTCTAGAGAGCATTTTAATCTCATCTCAGAGTAACTCTTGATTAGTACATCTGAAAGACACAAATCCAGTCCTTTGATCATGGGACCTTTGAGTTCCAATGAGAGGTGAAAATCCTCAGCAATCCTTGTTGCCATTCAAACATCTTCAGAAAGGGTTTAGTCAATGGAAAATGTGACATATTTTCTTTTTCCTGTGACTTTTCCCTGTAGTGACAGTTAATTCCCAACTCCTCTCCTTGGTTCTTCCCCAGTGCATGGCACATGTCTGTCACTCCCCTTGGCTTTTTTTACCTCGACTCGATGTAACATTTTGTCTGGGAGAGACTGGGCAGATCTCTGAAAGCAAAAGAGGGAGTAAAATTAGGGCAGAAATAAATTCTCCATAAACAGAGCCCTTTGAGTCCTTTTTGTCACACTTGAACGGAATTGTTCCAGGTTCCTTCTACATTTGCAATAGAGATGATCCCAGAAATCAGTGCAATAATTTGGAGCATGGTCTCTCTCTCTGTGTAGTTTCTCCACATGGGGCCAGCTGGAGAATCCATACTGTGTGCTATTTAAGGCACTGTGTAGACATGGACCTTATGTCTGCAGAGGAGATTTAGCTTAAATTAGTTCATTGACTTCTGGGCACTTCATTTGTGATGTGGCTGTAAAGCTATTTCTGCAGCTCCCTGGCTAAATGGGGCTCTCTGCCCACTCTCTCATTTTCCCACGTAGAGAAACCCTGCAGAGGATTTAGGCAGCTTGGCCATGTCAGGTAACAGGGTTCACACAGTTTTTCCTTGTCTGATTATGCCAGATTGTTGTGAAAAGTGTGGCTCTCCTTTAGCACTGATGTCCTGGTCAGTGCAGAATGCGATTTTGTCACTACTCTCTGGGTTTTCCGGGCTGCTCCTTTCCATTCTGATTTCTCTTGCTTGCCTCCTTTGAAATCCAGGTGTTTACACAGATGTAATAAAGGAGCTCTTATCACCTCCAAAGGTGTTGGTGCTCTCTGATACAATTCCACTTATTATGTCCAAATTATATTTCAAGCGTAATTTTCGAAGCACTGTTGAGTGCTGTGCTGAGCATTGCCTCCACTGCATCTCCTGCATCCTTATGCCCATTCATCTTGTTCTTCTGTCAGAGTGCACAATCCAACATGGAATTTATGGTTTGGGATATTTTTTTTTCCCTCTAAAGCAAAACAATGCTTCAAGAACCACTGCAGCATCGCAGAGGAGTTTTCTTCTGCGGTCCTGCTGGCTTCAGAGGGAGCAGCACAGTGTGACCAAAGGCAGTGGGAGCCTCACAGTTCTCAGGCTGCCTTTGATTTTTTTGTCTTCCATTGAGAATGTAGAGGCAGGATTTGCCCAGCTTGCTTCTTTCATGTTTGGAAGGGCTGGCATTGCACTTGGTGCTCCTGGGACTCAGGTCTCTTGACCTTTTTCATGGTCTCTCTGTGATGCTTTTGGAATAATGCTCGAAGTATCTGACAGCCCTGTGGGCATTTTGTGATTTTAGACTGTTTAAGATAAATTGTAGGCCTGAAATAGAAATGCAAATTTATGTTGGTTACCAAGCCAAATGGTGCTTGGTAATTTTTGGGACCCTAGAAACCCCAGAAAACAGTGATCCCCTGTAAATATCCTCTTGTGGAGTGCCTTACTGAAAACATTGCACTTGAATGCTATTTCATAAAATCACATGGCTGCATAGTCACAAGCCCATGAAATTCCCATCTCTGAAAATGTCCTGGTAATGCTAAACTTGGAACTAAATTAGGTCATATTTAACAGGAGCTGTACAGCTGCATGTCCTATATAAACCTTTGAAAATGTAAGGGCAAGGCAGCCTGTGTTAGTGTGGGAGTTCAGTGGATAAGGCTGGGAGTTATCTGAAAGGGGAAAGACATTAAACTGGAGAGAAATCCCTGTGTGAGGCCACCAGTGAGATTACTGAGGTTCAGAATGGGCATGAGAAAAAAAAAATAAAAGTCACCATGTGGGTAGATTACCAGTGGAATGACTCATCTGGAAAGCTGTTGGGCAACTCCAGCCTTTGAAATGTCCAGGATTTGGCTGGATGAAGCTGCAGGTGACCTGGTCTGGCATTGATGGTGGTGCTGCTCTGAGCAGGAGGTTGGTCTAGATGACCTTTTGTCATGGCAACTGAGCCCCACACAGTCACTCACTGCCCTGCAGTGCAATGGGGGAGAGAATCAGAAGGTGAAAGTGAGAAAACTCATGGGCTGCAAGCAAAACAAAACAAGACATGGAATTCATTCACCACTGCCCATGGTTCAGCTAAGTGCAGGAAAGCAGGGCTCCATCACTTGTAACAGTGACTTGGGAAAACAAACTCCATCACTGCCAACATCCCCACTTCCTCCTCCTCCTCCTCCTCCTCATGTGTGCTGTGGTATGAGAAGTCCCTTTGGTCAGTGGGCATCTGCTGTCCCAGCTGTGTCCCCTCCCAGTTCCTGTGTACCCCCCAGCTCCCTGGCTGGTGAGAAGCAGAGAGGACCTTTGCTCTGTGCAAGTCCTGCTCAGCAAGGACTAAACCATCCCACTGTTATCCACACTGTTTCCAGCCAAAATCCAATACACAGCCCCGTACTAGCTCCTGTGAAGAAAATTATCCCAGCCCAAACTTCCTTGGTGCCAGCCAGCACTCCTGTGTTGAGAATAGGTGCTACCTGAGTAAAAAGGGACAGGGGAGAGAGCAAGACATCACAGATTGTTCTGAGAGCTGCAGGCTGGAGCTCAGAAATCACCTTTCCTGTCCTTCCCGTGCCAGGAATGAAGCAGGAGAAAGGTCACACTGTGGGATCTGCCAGGGACAGGGGAATGCTGAGGACTTCAGGGCTGTGCATCATCCAGTCATGCTGGGGAGAGAGGCTGTGCCTTGCTTGTGCCAACTGTTTCAGGCCAGGGTTTGTATTCCATGGCTCTCAGCCCTCTGAAGGTTGGGATGTGTGAGCATGAGGCAGGAATTTTGCCCACCTATGTGGCAATTCTCTGTGTCTTTATTTACAATGTGCAGCTGCCCTCCTGCTCTTGGTGTCATGATCCTGAGGGCACTAATGGGACCTAATTAACCTGATCACCAGAGCCTCCCACAACACTCCTGACACAGACTGGTAACTCCCTGTCAGCTCTGGCTGGAGGCACCAGGCTCAGTCTGACATTTACTTGTGCCTAGTCTTGTGCCTAGCCTTGTCTTTGGCTCTCCTGGGTGGATTTTGGATTTGTGCTGTCACTAGCTTTGGCTGCTTTGAGCTCACAAGTACTTCTAGAAATGGGGCATGGATAACTTTGTGCTTGTTAACTTATAGCAAAATGCAGAAGGGGGACCTGTCATTAAAATAAGAGATAGAACTCTTATGTTTAGAGGCACAATGTCCTCCCTGCTTCATTCAGCCAGTTCTTTATGTTTTAGGAACTGGTAGGTGAGGGAGCATTTTCTCGTTGATGGTGCACAGCATTTAAGTTTTTAGCCAGCCCTCTGTTGTTGGAGAGAGGTGTTCAACCCTTTGGGCTCTGCTCTAAAGTCACCCAAAGCTCAGTCACTGTCTGCAGAGGAAATGAAATGCAAAGTCAGAAGAGAAAGGTTTGTTTGCTATAAGCAGGACTTCACAGTGTGAGAAGTTTAGGCTGCACTTTAATTCACAAAACAATTTATATTGTCACATAAACAGTGCCTGAACAGGAGATTCCTAAGTGAAACTTGGAAGGAAGGAGTTGTGTTATTTGTAGTTCTGGCTCATCAGATGCACTGTGACTGCATCTGGGCACTGCAGTGGTGCAACACTGTAATTTTTGTGTTATCAATGTGGTTCTGAGACAAAAAAACTAGAAGGTTTTTGGCTCCTTGTAGTCAACAGACCTCTCAAGACAGAGTGCCTGGTTAAATTTCATTGTGGGCACTGTGTATTTCCTTATTTAAATGTGCCTCTTCTTCCCCTCTGATGCTGTTTGCTCAGTGGGGTGTTCTACTTCCACATTTAAAGTGTTTTCTCCCCCAGTAGCCTGCCTCAGCAGCTGTCAGCTCTGGGTTTCTGGGGTGGGTGAAATGGTGGCTACTTGGAGTGCATGAAGTGCTGAGAGTTGCTTCAAGGTGAAAAGCTCTCCAGAGACAGCAGTTCCTGTGCTGCTGGGTGTTCCTCAGCCTGCAAAGGGTCCCTGTTCCTTGATTTCAGCATCCCTTAAGACATGGGAGCCTTGTGGCTTTGGTGGGGGAAAGAGGACAGCTTTTCTACTCATGTTGGTCCCTGGAGCCCTGGAAAAGAGGGCAGATTTCCTCTGCTGAGCAAGATGAGGAGTAGAAAATGTGTCAGTGCCCTCCTGGGCTGGGCTGGTGTTGCCTGCAGAGTGCTGCTCTCCATCAGGGAGAGCACTTCCATGGCACTCTGGGTTTGTAGCCATTGTGGCAAACACTAAGCTGTGCTGCTCCAGAGCAGAGTATCCTCACGTGGGGGGAAGGCTTTGCTACAGCCTTGGCAATGATGCTTTAAATCTCCAAATAACACCCTCAGTCAGGAGATGTTGTCCCCTCCCTTCCCTGCTAAGCTTTGGAGGACTTGTGCTGAGGTGTCACCAGTCTTAGGAATACTTCAACATAAAAGATGTTTTTGGTTTACCTTGCTATATTTAGGCCTCACTTACAACAGGAGTAACTAAACTTGGAATGTTTGGAGCATACGGGGGTGTTGATATCTTATATTTAGCTTGATCTGTCAGTTATACAAGCATCTGCCACAGACACAGCAGATGGCAGAAAGCCCTGATAGGGTTCAGAGGGAAAAGAACCAAGATCTTGGTTATTGGGGACAGGGTATGCTTAGGAGTGAAAAAAGCTCATAAAGCATGTGTCTGTTTTCTGCAGGGAAGCCAGAGCTGGACTCCAAAGTGGCATGGTCATCGTGGATCTAGGAGAGGTGATCGCAATAGTTTAAAGTTTGAAAGCTGAGCTAGCTCAGGAATGTCACTTGAGCTGGGGTGTCTTTTGGTTCTGGGGGCTGTACAAAGATAAATGAAAACCCCGTCCTTAGGCCAGGGAGCTTTGCAACCTGTTGGCTCTGTGGATTTTGCTCTGTGGCTGCAGCTGTTGGAGCTGAGGTAAAAGAAGTGTTTGACTGGGAATGTGGCTTCACAGCCAGCTCACCCTGACTGAGCTGTGTGTGATGTGCTGCCAAAAGGAGCAGCTCCTCTGCCTGTGCTCAGCTGATGCTCCCAACAGGCCCAAATCTGCTTGGGTGTTCTGGAAGCTGTGACTCACATCAGCTCCCTGAGCTTGGCTCAGAACTCAGCTCTCAGCTTCATCAGCCTGTTGTTGCAGTCACCATGGAGCTGGAGCTGGGAGATTGGTGGTGCTGGTGGAAAATGGGGGAATGGGAGAAGAGCAGGGTATCCAAAGTTACAGGCTGGGCAGAAAGGGAGGCCCAATCCTTTAAGTGGTGTCAGGGCCTCACATGGGACTCCCACAGCATTCTCCTGGGACAGTGGCTGGTGACAGTGGCTGAACATGAGCCAGCTGTGCCCACGTGGACAAGAGGCCAGTGGCACCTGGGCTGTGCCAGCCATGGGGTTGTAGCAGGGCCAGGACAGTGACTGTCCCCTGTGCTGGGCACTGCTGGGGCCACACCCCAGACCCTGTGTCCAGTTCTGGGCCCCTCACTGCAAAATGGACATTGAAGGGCTGGAGGGGCTCCAGGGAAGGGAACAGGGCTAGGGAAGAGTTTGGAGCAGCTGGGGGAGCTCAGCCTGGAGAAAAGGAGGCTCAGGGGGGACCTTCTGGCTCTGCACAACTCCCTGACAGGAGGGGACAGCTGGGGGGATCAGGGTCTGCTCCCAGGGAACAAGGGACAGGATGAGAGGAAACAGCCTCAAGCTGTGCCAGCGGAGGTTCAGGTTGGACATCAGGAGGAATTTCTTCATGGAAAGGGTGGTCAGGCATTGGAAGGGGCTGCCCAAGGAAGTGGTGGAATCTCTGTCCCTGGAGATGCCCAAGAAACAACTGGATGTGGCACTTAATGCTTTAGTTGACAAGGTGGGGATTGTTCAAAGGTTGTACTCAGTGATTTTGGGCAACTTTTCCAATATTTATGATCTTGTGGTTCTATTCTGTGAGTCTAAAGGTGGCTGAGATCTTGGCAGGGTGTGTATGTGCTGGGATGGGGCTTGGGCTCACTTTGCTTTAACAAAAACGGAATAAATATCCTAGGAATGCTTTCCCCACTTCACATGTGTTAAGTGTTTCATTGTGGTCATTCTACTTTTTCACTAACATGCACTTCCTTAGACAGACTCCTTGTATCATCAATTAGGATGAATTATGAATTAAGTTGAATTGGCTTAAAACGACCCATTTTTGCAGTCTGTACTGAGTGGTTTTTCTTCCTCAAGAAAATGCTTTCATTTTTTTGCTCAAGAAGCAGGTGAACAAAATCCCCATGATAACCTAACTGATGTAGCACATGTGGTGTGTCGTCACCAGGCAGGAAAGTCAAGCCCTTCTGAAATGCTGAGGCCTGGCAGGTCAAGTCACCACTTCCCTCTGCTTGCAGTGCTGAACCAGAGCAGGGACACCAAGGTGATCAGAGGGATGGAGCAGCTCTGCAGTGAGGAAAGGCTGAGGGAATTGGCATTGTTCAGCCTGGAGAAGAGAAAGCTCTGGGATGACCTCAGTGGTAGAAGGAGGTACCATTTGCAAGCTGCTGAGAGAAGCTTAAGGACAGGGGGGGTGGGAAGGAAATAGGGAGAGAGGGGGAAGGATTAAGTCCTACAGCTTTATGTGTACCTGTTTACTTGAAATGTTTGGTGGGAATGAAACGTTTTTAAACAAACAACTTTGCAGCCCATAGAAACGAATCAGTGACTATAATTTTCATAGAAGTGCTTCATTTTCTATCTGGCTTGTCTCCAGGACTTAATCAAGGCTTTCTTGGAAATGTTGGGTTTGCAGTCAGTGTGAATGCATTTCAGAGGCAATTTTTTGGTTTGCTGCTTGCTTTCTGTGCAGCTGCAGGGATGTGTTGAAGTGAGTAGGATGCTGCTCTCTGTTCTGTTGATGGCACATAGCTTTTCCACACATAAGTCAGTAAGAACCTGCTGTATCCCAGGAGTAGTGTTAGCCCCTCAGAGGTAATTGAGCTTTTGTGCAAGTCCCAACCACTGGTTTTGAGAGTAACTTCTCTCCTGAAGAGGTGAATGAAGCTTTAGGTGCTTACCAGTAAAGGCAAAAGTTGTTCCGGTACACAAGATAGATTTGTAGTGAGTTATGTGAAAGGTGAAACTTGATACTGATGAAGGTTCTTCCATGAAGAAGTAAGTTTTTCCACTGGAAGGACTTAAAGCAGTGCCCTTTCCTATTTTTTTGTGCTTTGGAATAAAAATGATTAATCAGCCTTTCTTGCTGCCAGTCAGGTGATAATCCCAGTTAGGTAATGCTGAGTGGCATTGTTCTGGTGCAGACAGCAAACAGGGCAGCACTTCACTCTCCACCCCCTGGTGCATGAAGCTGCCATCCCTGCTGGTGATCAATAATGCTGCAGAAATAGCTGTGCCATTGGTTATAGCTGCACCTTGCAGATTATGAATATTTGCCCAGCAGCAACAGATTGTGGGTACATTTCCAGGTAGATTTGAAGATTTAAGCTGATACCATCTGCTAATTCAGGTACCTAAGAAAAGTATTTAAAGCATATTTTTGGTGTGGACTTATGAGTAAAAAGAATTCCCCCCAAAAATCCAGCCAAACCCCAAACCTGTCACATTCTGTAATTCTGGCTTGTTAATAGCAGCAATTAAAACACCAACTGATGATTATTTTTCTTTGTTTTCTCTGGGTTTGCCTCCTCAACTGATAGAACACTGCTCCTTCCAGAATATCTTCTTACCAAAGAAAACATTTTTAGCTGACCCCAAACAGTTCAGCCAAAGGAATGTTAATAAAAGGAGTTATTAATAATTCTTGCACTGAATAGACTTTTAACTTCAACAGGAATACTATTTCAAGATGCAGCAGCTCAGCCTAAGGACAACAAGCCATGTTTATTTTGTAGCTGATTCAATGGCTGGAGTTCAGTTACATCCAAATGCTTTGAGGAAAATTAATCAAGTAATGTGGGATGAAGGCAGTTGGGGGAAGTCTGATTTTATTTCAGACCCCAGACCATCTGCTTTCAAAAAAAGGCATTGCTCTTAGTGAAAGATACCTTTTCTTAATTAATGAACTTTTTAGGTACTTTTTTTGTTTATATGTTGCCCTACCATAATGTGTTCTTACCAGTGTGTAAAGTTCCTTGTTTTCCTGAGGGCTGCTGGATGCCTCTGTCAGATGTTTTTGTTCTTGTGGAAGGAAAAATAGTCACTTTTGGGGAAGTTCAAAGTGAAGTAGATTATTTAGATGGCACCAAAGTCCTCAAATTACCAGTGGAATGTTGCTGAGGATATGGCTGGATCTAACATTCCCTCCCTTGGAACACTGGGTAGATGCCACACACCTGTCAGCTTTCTTTTGTTGAAAAGAATATCCTCATACTCTTCCCACTCCTTTCCATGGGCAGGCAAGAAGGAGGAGCCCAGGAAACTACAGAGTGGTCACACTCAGCTTAATCTGTGGAGAAAGTGATGGAACAACTCACCCTGGGAGGTATTTCCAGGCACAGGAGGGTGACCAAGAGGAGGTTGGTTTACCAAAGGGATGTCGTGCTTGACCAAGGCAGACAGCCTTCTGTGATGGAATGAGTGGGTTGGTGGATGAGGGGGGACACCAGTGGGCATTGTCCACCAATGATACTGTGTTCCTCAGAGCAGAGCAAATGGAGCGTGGGGTAAATAAGAAGAAAGAGAACAGTCTGAAGGGGATGGTCAGTGGCACAAAGCCTGACTGGTAGTGACTGGGTCCAGTCCTGTCCAACATTAATGATCTGGATGATGGGGCAGAGTATTCCCACAACAGACAGAGAATTGGGAGTAGTGGCTGGTGTCCTTGGGGGCTGTGCTGCCATCCAGGGAAACCTGGGCAGGCTGGAGAAATGGGTGGCAGGAACCTCCTGGAGCTCAGGAAGGAGGAGTGCAAAGTCCTGTGGACCTGGGGAGGAAGAGGCACCAGTGTTTGCTGGGGACTGAGTGTGACTGGGAAGCAGCTTGGCAGGAAAGGAGCTGGCAGGCACCAGGATGGGTGTGAGCCAAGTGTGCCCTGGTAGCAAAGAGAGTTAAAAGTATCCTGAGCTGTGTTAGAAGCTCATTGTCAGCGAGTCAAGGAAGTGATCCTTCCCCTCTGTTTAGCAGTGGTGAGGCCACACCTGTAATGTTGTCTTAGGTTCTGGGAGCCCAGTAAAAGAAAGACATGGATGTGTTGGAGAGAGTCTGATGAAGGGACTGGAGCATTTCTGCTGTGAGGAAAAGCTGAGAGCATTGCAACTCTTGAGAGAGCTCAAAAGGATCTTACCAAGGTGTAGAGTTACCTGGTGGGAGTAGGTAAATAAGATGAAGCCAGGCTTCTTTCCATGGTGCCCAGCCACAGGACCAAAGGCAATGGGCACAAACTAGAACATAAACTGGTTCTTTGGTTGTTGTTTGGTTGGGGTTTTGTTTGTTTGTTTGTGGTTTTTTTTTTTTCAAGCAGCTAAACTTGAAACCTGGAACAGGTTGCCCAGGGAGGTTTTGGAGTTTTCATCCTTGGAGGTATTCCAAAGCTGAGTGGTCATGGTTCTGGGCAGGCAGCTGTGGCTGGCCCTACCTGAGCAGGGGGTTGGACCAGGCGACCTCCAGAGGTCCCTGATATCTTCAGCCTTTCTGTGATCAACAGTGAAAATAACCCCCTGAGTTTCTTCTCAGTGTATTGGCACAAGGTCTGATTTGGAAAAAGCTTCTGCTGACAGTGACTGCCTTTAACTCTTGAATATTTTCCTAATTTCTCTGTACAGTTCTGCAGAACAGAAGCGGGAAGGGACTCCTGTAACTCACTCTGCTGTTGTCACTGATGAAAGATAAAATTCAGGAATATACTGGAAAATATGACAGGAATCACCTGTTATAAATAACAACATGACCTATATCCCTGGATTAGACATCTCATTAAACCTCTTTTCTTCCTTTTAAGAAAAGACTGCTTTGTAGAATGCTTTTTTAATATTATTTCATATCTCTCAAGAGGCTGTTTTCCACATCTCACTATTGGGACATTTTTGTTGACACTTGTGCCATTTTTTGCACTTCAATTCATCAGTTTTAGTTGTAGATCCCCATTTTAATTCTCCATCCTGTGTCTGTGCTGCAGGAATCCCAAATGCCTGGAGCTGGTCATTATTCTTCCTCCCTTGAGAGTCTGCCTGTGTAATGCTGTGTGATGTAGGTAGTGGTGTGTGTGGTTTAGGATCTTCCTGGTGTTTCCAATTTCCAGAGCTGATTAGGTTGTTATACCCTCCTACACAACCTGGCTGAAGACTCACTTGGTGGCTGCATCATCAAACTGTTTGCTCTGTGTATTTCCCTTTTTGGTTTTTAGTACTGTTCTTCAGCAGCACCACGATCCACTTCTCCTTCCTGCTGCCTATCTACCTTTTTAAGCCTTTAACAGGTCACAATCCAGTTTGTTAAAACAATTTGTGAAAGCATTTGGTGACATTCACTGGCTTCTTAAAGTCTGCCAAGAAAAAAAATAAAAGAAAATTCAGAGTTACAGAAGCAGTCAGAGCTGAAATGTGGGTAGGAAGTTATTTGTAGATATATTTGTATTTATCTAGCTAATATACAATACCTGAGGATCTGAGTTGGCCAGTGCATCAGACTCACATTGGTTCTGTTGTTGGGAGAACAAATAACAGAGAAAGCATGAATCTTTTTTATATTTCTCTCAAAGAGTCTCCGGAGTAATTTTTGTATCCCTTCACTACTCAGGGTTTGGGGTTTCCAGCTTTGGGAATTCCATTTTTGTGTGCCCTGTGAATGCCATCTGTGCATCACTGTGCATGGTAATGGGGGGCCAGGCTATGAATTAGTGCTCAACTATTGTATCAATTAACATTACTTAACAATAGAATCATGGAATGGCCTGGTTTGGAAGGGACCATTCCAGTGCCCCTGCCATGAGCAGGGACTCCTCCCATGGACCAAGCTGCTCAGAGCAAGGGATGATCTCCTTCCTATACTATGAGCACTGCATTCGGCTCACTCTGGTGTTTTACAGTCAGCTGAGAGGAATTGCTTGGTGTGATTCATGGACAGCCTTAAATGTTGATTAGACAGTAAGTGGACTGTACTGCAGAACTGACTGAGTTGTTCAGTGAGTCCATAAATCACTGGAGATAACCTGGGTAAACCCAACTCCTATTTCTAAAATCTGTGAGAGGTTAGGGATAGGTCTGATGCAGATTTTTAGCCTTCTGAGGAATGTCAGTGCCTTTGAGCAGGCCCACATGACCCATGAAGTACCTGGGAAGCTCTAGAGCACAATATTTGACACATCTGCAGAAGAGCCTGGGATTCAATTGCTGTAGTGGCATTTCAGAATCATCTTTCAGGTTTTGAGTATATTTTTAATTTTTTTTAGTCTCTGTATAAATACCAGAGTTCTGTTTGGCTCTGGGGCTTGAAGGTTCATTGCTAACTTAAATAGATTAATGAATGCATTGCTGTATGGAGTTTTTTAGGGATAGAACCACCAAATGATGGGCACTGAAGTGCTCAGTTACTGCTTCAGCTGGGGCCACAGAAGGACCTGGGATGGAGTGGGTGGTGAGATGGAGAGGGTGAAAACATCATTTTCTCTGTTCTCTAATTCCCTTCTCATAAATTGTGTTAATGTTGGATCTCACATTCTGCATGAGTCAGGAGTGCTGTAGTGGTAAACATGAATTTCTAGTCAAGCACAAGTGCAACAAGAGAGAGGATGAAAACAAAATGTGGAAAAAAGCACTGTAGACTCAAGTGGGGATGGCAGAAGGGGGGAGTGTGATGGTTCTGTTCTCTGGCCTTCCAGAGATCTCCATGGAAATGAGTCTACCAAGTTAAAAAATAAGAAGGCTGAGCTACGTGCTTTATCAAAAATACACCAGATTGAGGTGAAAGAGAGCACTTCTTAAAAAAAAAAAATTAAAAAAAGGAGTATTTTTGTCAAAGATGGGGATGTGGGAGGAAAGTCCACTAATGCTTTGCAACTTCGTAGTAACAAGCACCCACAGGAGCAAAATCTATCTGTGTGCTTGAGGAGAAATGAATGTGTGAGTGTAGATGTGGGCTTGCTTGTGTATGGAATGGAGGGGTTGTACCTTTGAGCAGTTGGATGGAAGGGGCTGTTCTGCTGCCTATTAATGACAAATTTGGCTTTCTAGCCCTCTCTAGGGTTATTTTTTTTCTCTTGCCCTTTGGAGCACTGAGCCTGGTAATCACCAAGTTCTGCTGGTGGCTTCACTGTGTGAGGTGGCCTCACACAGATGAAGGCAGTAGAATAATTGCTTGCACTTATCTCCTAACAAAGGATTGGGAGGGCATCAAGAAAATGTGTTTGGGGAAATGTAGTCCATCTGCACCATCACAGGCATGAAGGTTAATCTGAAGTTCTTGTTGTGCAAGAGCTGGATGTGATTGGGCAACCAGAGTGACAGCCCTACATGTGACAAACAAAACCTGCTGGGCTTTCTGGTGATGGAAAATGAGTTCACAGCAAGTAGATTTATGTGCAGGCAGCCCCTATCTCCTAAAGCATGCAGAACACAGGGATGCAGGCACCCACTTCCCCAGTATTTTCAGTGCCCCTACAGAAAATCAGTATTTCTTTAATATTCACGGAATCACAAAATGGCCTCTTTTGGAAGGGACCTTAAAGACCATCTTGTTCCAAACCCCTGCCATGGGATGGNAGGGGGGGGCTCAGCAGATTCCCAGGCTCTGTGGCTCGTGTACTTCCCACACACTTGCATCACTGGGTTTCCACTGTTTTCCCTATTTGGACTGTTCAGGGTTTTCCTTTCTTACGTCAGCAGTGAAAATAAACTTAACATTTATCCTCTAAGCTCACACTGCTCAAGGTACATCAATAACTGCTGTGAAGCTGCTTGTACAGTTTGGTTTGGTTTGTTCTCTCTGCCTTAAGGAAACAGAGGGTGCTGTGTTATGGAATAAATAAAAGGGACTTTTTTACCTAGCAAGGAATGCTGCTGTCCCCACTGATGCACAGAGGTAGGAAACAAGTGTGGAAGAAGAGTTACTGAGGGTTGGTTGGAATGTTTTCTCTGAGAAAGAGCCCAAGACTCTCCTTCTGTTCACTTGTCCCCACTTCTGCATCACTCTGAGGTCTTAAGAATCTTAATGCTTATATTTTAAGTCCAAGAGTGTTTATACAGACATTTACACTTTGCTTTTGCCTGAAGGTGTAAGCAGCATGATCTTGAAGTTCTCTGTGCTGACAGACAGCCCAGCCCAGCAAATATTGATCCAAAGGGAAGCCTTTGGATGCCTCTGCACAGCAATAGAGCAATAATATCAGCTCCTATCATGTCTCTTCCATGGTGGGAGAAATGCATGTGGAATATTCCTTCTTGCTGTCTCTGCAACAGATGGAAAGCACACTGACAAACAGAAAAGCATGAATTTTAGATCTGCATGGGGGGTGGGAAAGTAATAACTTGGAGGACGAGCCACAGTCATTGTCACTCCAGGAGTTTACTGTTATTAATTGTCAGCTTCTGTCCCTTATTTTTCCCTAATAAAGACTCCAGAAGGCTTTTCCACTTAGTGAACAACCTGTTCTACACAACAGGGAGTAAGGAAGATGAATTCATCTCTATCTCAAATTTGGATGAGGAAAGAGTGGAACATTTGGTCTGTAGTTAGGGGACACAAGCTGCCTCTTCAAAAATAATCTTCCACCAACTCCAATTAAGTGGAATGTTGGGCTTTGAGAAGTTATCCCAAGGCTGGAAGTGTGTGTGTGCATTTTTTTAAATTTTGAAGCTGCGAGGTTTGTGCTCAAAGCACAGAGTCTTAAAAGCAACATTTAAAAGATTTGAAGCACAGTGTGAGACATGATCTTTTTTCAAGCTTCTCTTGTTCTGGCCATCTAGGCTGTAGATTTTGACCCTGTTTGAGCACAGAGGTGGGGCCAGGTGACTCAATGTGGTCCCTTACGAATTTACCTATTCTGTGATATTTGTCTATGCTGGTGACATGGCTTCTATTTCTTCACAATTTTTTGATGGGTAACCTTAAGAAAATACCCTGCTAACAGTCATATCACTCATTTATCTTAGTCTTCAAACAGAAATTTCCTTCTCTACTACTTTTTCTGTCTGTCCATTCACATCCCTTGTGATGCCTACTTGGCTTGTGCACCTTTCAAGGAAGATGTGCTCCTGGGGCAAATTCAGCTGCTCCAATAATCCATTAATATTGCTGGTCCTGAAGCATGGCTTAGTCTTTCTGTGGCCTGTGGTGCTGTGTCTTCATGAACAGAGGGGTTTTTTTTCCTACAAAAGCATCAGCTGTGTTTCCTGGTATATCAAATTAGCAATAATTTACTTAGGGAAAACATCGTGAGTTACAGAGCGGGATTGTGTCTAATTGCGCTGGCCTTCTTCCATCTGGGATTTCACCAGCCTTTTGCCTGTGATCCTTGTTGGATCAAAGCTTCCCTCTGAAGTGGGAAGGACTGGAAAATGGCAAGAGGGAGGAGGATTCCATACTATTCTCAGTATCCTGAACTAAAAGCACCCTGGTGGCGTCACTCTGGTATCCTGGAACTGAAAATCACAGGAGTCCTGTCAGCTTAAAGGGAAGCATGAAATCCAGATCTCTGGAAGGCCAGGCCAGGACAGGTACCCAGGGTACCTGGATAGGTACCTACCCTATCCTAGGGTTTAGGATAGGCATCCTCATGTGTTAGATNTCACAGGAGTCCTGTCAGCTTAAAGGGCAGCATGAAATCCAGATCTCTGGAAGGCCAGGCCAGGCCAGGTACCCAGGTACTGTCCTAGGGTTTAGGATAGGCATCCTCATGTGTTAGATTTGCCTATAGAGTGATGAATGTCCTTACACTGGTCTATTTTGCACCAGGAATTTAACTGATTCTAGCAGTGCTAGACACTATTGGCTGCTCTTTAGATCCTATTTGTGCTCTAAATACCATGGATAAGTGCTAGTCATTAACAGGAAAAATGTACTGGTTTTTTCTCTGAACCTTTAAAAGTGTGTTGGTGCTCCACCTGCACTCCCTTCCTCCCCATTTTTGAGTCCCTCAGCATTTGGATGCTGAACTTTTGTGAGTCCTGCTATAATCCATGTATCCTTCTTCCTTAAAGGCTATGGAATTCTACATTTCCAATCCAAAATAGTGGAATCCTTCTTAAGAAAATCCAAAAACATTGCTAAACGTAGAGGTAGAAATGCCCAGGAGTCCAATTCTAGTCCAGCCAATAATATTGATAATAACAAAATTTATCCAGTAATTATCAGGATATCCTTATCATAAGCTTTAGAGATCTCCTGAATTAGCTGTTTAAAAAAACAAACTAACCACTGTGGTCCCTTCTAACCTGACCTATCCTGTTATTCTGTGAGCTGGTTTTATTTCCAGTCCAGCATAAAGCTCAGGATTTTGGGAGGAGGGTGGGTGAGTTAAGGTGAGTTGGGCTCGCCTGCCTGCCCCCCATGGCCCCTGCAAGCCCTGAGCCAGCTGACACTGTGGCAGTGCAGAATGCTGAGACAAAATCAGAGGATGAGCAAACCCTTGCCTGCAGCCTTTGCCTGTGATCCACCTGTCCAACAGCACTGACCTCATCTCCTGGAGAAGGAACTGAGAGGAACTGCAGTGTAGAAAACTCAGAGTTCAGTTCAGCTTTGTTGGATTGGGTCTCCAGCCCCTTGATGGGGGCTAAGATCAAGCTCTTTGATGTATTTAATACCTTTTACATACACAGCAGAAATTATGTTGGGAGAGAGTCCGTTTTTGAAATGTGACATTTGGCTTTTTCAGTGCTCAGTTCCATTTTAGCTCCTACACCCGTCCTCTTTCCCACATTCTCTGGCAAGATGAAGGATCTCCGTGCCTGGCAGTGAGTGTTCTATTGTCTCCAGAGGAGGTGGGCTGGGGGAATGCTGGGAGTGACTGGGAGATGCCATGAGGTACAACAGGAATGCTCAAGGAATGTGCAGGCACTGCAGTGCTGCGTGTGTGGTGGTGGGGCAGGAATTTCTGAGATCCCACAAAAAATGCTGCAGTAATGCAGAATGGGAATGCTGGAAGAGACTGAAGTGAAGTTTTCCTGCAGATTGCAGACAGTGGAGATGGGTTCTAAGCTCTTGTGGGACAGAAACTGTCATTTTTACAATGAACTGAGCATGGCTTGTTTTAAAAACAATCCAGATTCGTGCTGCAGGCTCCAGCAGAAGGAAGAATTTCAAAGCAAATGAGTTAAGTTGGGAAGAAGAAATGTAGGATGAGAAGGTGTAACAAACACATAGAAGGGCTGCATGACAAATGTCTGTATCATCTGTGTTTGGATTTATATTCTGTCATTTCTGTGTTTTCTCCTGAATACCAGCATTAGGAAAAAGAGAGTTATGATGTAAGTTCTTGGGGTGGGTGGGGAATACAGTATTGAAAAGCTCCACAGGGAAATTTTGCCTTTATTGTTTGCATTACCATATTACCAAAAGGCCTTTGGGAATCAAAACATTATTTTTTTAGGCCCATGTGGCAGAAGTTTCTCCACTATAAGCAATAACTCTATAAAGAAAAAGTGCAGTGGTAGGGAAGATAAGAACTGGAAGCAATACTAGGAAAATCTGTTATGCATATTAATATTGCATTGAAATCTTGGTAGGAGATGAAATTGGATTTTGGAGTATTTACTTCTGGAATAAAAGATGCTGTGCTGAATCTGTGGAGATAGCTTTAGAGAATTTAGCTTTCTGAGCTCTCCTTTTTCTTTAATGCAAGGAATATGCTGCTAGTGCAGTTCCTGGGCTCTGTAGACTAGGGAATGCTGATGGCATCCTAGAGGAGCTTCCTCATGTCACTGGAGGAAACTGGAATTGTGGGATATGCTGGTAAATAGACCAAAAAAAAAAAAAAAAAATCAGGGTGAGAAAAGGTTAGTGACTTACCATAGAGCCACTGGCATCTATATAGGCCAGATTCCAACAGGATACCTGGGCCATTGGTAAAGGTTCCTGAAGGGAATGGATTGCAGGTATTATAATCTTAGTGTCAGCACAGCTGTTATCTCTGTGGAAAACCTGCCTTCATAATAAATGAGATTTGTATTTAAGCAGCCAAAATGACAGACTGTTCCATCATCAAGTTCAACCTTCTCCCTCCCCAGGATTCAAGGGATGCTGGATTTCTGAAGGACGGAGCAAGAGGGGGCTCCTGAAGGGAATGTGTAGCTCCAGAAGTTGTGCTGGACTGGCTCATGCTGTGCCCTGTGGTACTTGCAGGGAGCACTGGGTGTGCAGCTCCTTGAATCTGCTTTTTCACTTACAGGCAGCATTTTTTTCCCCCCTAATAAAGTCCATTTCAGCCATGTCTGAAATGAATCTGAGAGATCTTGGTCACAGCAAAGCATAGGCATTGTTCCACCCCAACTGAGCCTGCCTGCTGCTGAATTTGGGTTAAAATCCAAGCAACCCAGAAATTACATGTATCCGTTTTGTAGATGATATGGCTGTGCTTTTGTCCCAGGGAAGAGAGGGAATTGTGTTTCCTGCTTATTTAGTTGAATACCCACAGTTCTTTGACTCCTTTCTTTAGAAGCAGGGCAGGACAGTTCCCGTAAATTTAAGCAGTTGTCATGTAAAAATCATGAGGAAGTACAGGCAAGGCTTCGTGGCCTGCACTGAGTGGAATTTGATCACTGTTTATTGTATTGACATATTGGAAGAGGTTTTGTTGTCTAATGTGGTTGCTGATTGATGCTGGCATTAGTGTATGATTGCCTCTGAAGGTTTCCTGTCTCCACAAGATCTCAGAGCAGAAAATTATGGCAACAAATTTTAGAGAAGCTAAAGGGTTGGCTTCATGAAAGAAGTACAGAATCAGGCTGGGGTGGAGTTAGATGGTGATGAGAAAACCTTATGGACTCCAGTTTTCAGGAATTCCTGCACCTGTTTCTCTGGCCAGAAAGGCACAATATAAAAGGGAATTGGGGAATCTATTAAAGCCTCTCTGTTTAAACCCTATCTGGGCATTGCTTCCTTTTCTGCTTCCCTTGTGAAATCAAGGCTTTTACTTTATTAGGGATTATTCCCTGATAAAGGCATATCTATGGAGAGATTTTTTTTCTCTCTTTCTTGACTGATAGGTGTTCAAATCAGGAATCTCTCAACAGAGACCCAGGAATAGAGAGTCTGCTGCTAAACCATTCCTGCTGTAATGGGCTCATAGGAGAAACTTGTTGCCTTTCCCACTGATGCTCAGGAGAGATGATTTGCTTTGTAATAGGGACTCTGAAAAAATTTAGAATGTGATACTACCTTTATTATAATTTTCTGTTTTGTTTGGGGTTTTTTTAAATGCTACATTAGTGTGTCTGTACTTATATCTATATTATATACAGACCATCTTATAGAAAGCAACACCTACTGCCTAGGGTTGACCCAAAAGATCATCTATTTTGTCCTTAAATACCGTCTTTACAACTTGAAACATTTTGTATTTAAGCACCTAAATTTGTTGAGAGTTGCTTCAGCAATTGTCACATGAGAGCATCTGAAAACAAAGATTTTTGAGGGGAAATTCGAGTTGCGAAAAAGTCAGTTTGAGGTTAAAAAAAAGACACATTTCATCCTACTTAACCCTTCCAAAATGCTTTTTATTTTTGGTTTGTGTCAGTTCCTGTCCCCAGTAGCTGCCACCTTGTTCTTAGAGCATTCCCACACATGGGACAGACTGTGAAATTGTACAGAAAGACAGCAAAAGGCTTTAAAATAGTTAAAAAGACCTTTTTAAGAGGGTTTAATAAAAAATAGGATGGACTTTACTGACTGGGTGCAGGCTTGCTCAACCAAACACGCTGATCAGTGAGAGGTTACATTTGACTGACCCTTCCTTATGCCCTTTTATGTCCTATTTTTTCCTTCCCTCTTGTTTTGCCCTGACCCACTAAACGTTCCTTAAGTTCAGTCCCTCAGGCCCACATTGAATATCCTCATTTGTCCTGTTCTTCTTGTTTCCTCCTTATCAGTTACAAATTCCTCTCACACAAAGCTGTGCCTGACAATCCTTGGTGGTCCCATCAATGAGTGGCTAAAGACTTTTGTTCTTTGCCAGTGCCTCTCTCTCTGTGCCTGTCCTGTGCCTCTGCATGTTCTTGTTAACAAATTCCTCTTTCATTTAGTAGTCCCTTGGAGGTGAAGGGGTTCTTGGGCAGATAATGAAGCAGAGGCCCTCACCTTCCTAAGCCCTTGGAGTGGTGGCTTCTGTCTTGTACAGGAGGTTCAGCTCTGGATGTAGCCCTTGAGTACAACAAGAGCTGAACAGGGAGGCAGAACGTGTGTTCCTACCATTTCCCCTTCATCATAACTGATTAAACGTGTTTAATATGGCACTCACAGCCCTGCACAGTATGGGCAGTGCTTCAGCCTGTTGTTTGCTTGGCTATCTCAAAACCTGTCACCATCCCTGAAACAGAATGAATTTCTGAAGCAATGGTCTGGGCAATGATTCTGGTGCTGTCACCCTGGAAAACAACAGCCAAAGTCTAATTGTGGTAGCAACAAACTTTCAAAAGAGAGTTCAACAGCACTGGGAATGCACCTGCTTTTTCCAGTTACAATCTTTTTATTTCACCTGGATAGAGAGAATCAAGTCCTTATTTCCTTCCCTATTTATGCTTTATTGTTCCCAGCAGAAAAGGGCTGGAGATGGCTCAGCACGACCCTGTTGAGAATGGTGGTGCAAAGATATTTTCTCATCAGCACAAACAGAGCCTTAGACTGGCTCTGAATGGGAGAGCACTCCTGAGATTGTTGTCTTTCTCTTCCACACAGATAACAGACCTGAGTTAGAACCACCAGTGCCGATTCAGAGCTTAAAATCTGCCCTTTGCCACCATGTGCCTGTTAGGGGCTGAAGGCAGTGTTCTCCCTGTGGAAAGAGAGGCAGAACTGTGTTGCCAAGCTGTAACAGAAGAAGAGCTGTAATGAGCCTAAAAGAAGTTGGGAGAGTATTAACTTACACAAGTGACCAGAATCTGTAACTGATACGGAACAAAACAGCATCTGTGTCCTCTCCCTGCTTCAGGGCCAGCAAATCTCTTCACTCTCATGGCAACAGCCACATTAAACAGACCTGCAGGAGCTTTCATCACCTCTGCCAATATGTGACCCTTGTCCTGCTGCTCTTGTTAGCAAGGACTCTATTTTCCATCACCTCTCTTCACGCAGGTTGGACTGCCCTTCATTCTTTTGATGAACTAATCACACCCTTGAATGACAGGCCAGCTAGAAGGCAAGAAATATGGGGAGCTAAATATCATCCTGTGAGCAGGATAAAGTCATGCAAGAGTCAGGAAACTGAATTTGACTTCTGAAATTGTCTCTATGTGGCAGGAAGGGGGAGGATTTGACATCCAGCTTCCAAAGCCACATTGCAGAAGTCTGNAACAGAGACCCAGGAATAGAGAGTCTGCTGCTAAACCATTCCTGCTGTAATGGGCTCATAGGAGAAACTTGTTGCCTTTCCCACTGATGCTCAGGAGAGATGATTTGCTTTGTAATAGGGACTCTGAAAAAATTTAGAATGTGATACTACCTTTATTATAATTTTCTGTTTTGTTTGGGGTTTTTTTAAATGCTACATTAGTGTGTCTGTACTTATATCTATATTATATACAGACCATCTTATAGAAAGCAACACCTACTGCCTAGGGTTGACCCAAAAGATCATCTATTTTGTCCTTAAATACGGTCTTTACAACTTGAAACATTTTGTATTTAAGCATCGAAATTTGTTGAGAGTTGCTTCAGCAATTGTCACATGAGAGCATTTGAAAACAAAGATTTTTGAGGGGAAATTCGAGTTGCGAAAAAGTCAGTTTGAGGTTAAAAAAAAGACACATTTCATCCTACTTAACCCTTCCAAAATGCTTTTTATTTTTGGTTTGTGTCAGTTCCTGTCCCCAGTAGCTGCCACCTTGTTCTTAGAGCATTCCCACACATGGGACAGACTGTGAAATTGTACAGAAAGACAGCAAAAGGCTTTAAAATAGTTAAAAAGACCTTTTTAAGAGGGTTTAATAAAAAATAGGATGGACTTTACTGACTGGGTGCAGGCTTGCTCAACCAAACACGCTGATCAGTGAGAGGTTACATTTGACTGACCCTTCCTTATGCCCTTTTATGTCCTATTTTTTTCCTTCCCTCTTGTTTTGCCCTGACCCACTAAACGTTCCTTAAGTTCAGTCCCTCAGGCCCACATTGAATATCCTCATTTGTCCTGTTCTTCTTGTTTCCTCCTTATCAGTTACAAATTCCTCTCACACAAAGCTGTGCCTGACAATCCTTGGAGGTACCATCAATGAGTGGCTAAAGACTTTTGTTCTTTGCCAGTGCCTCTCTCTCTGTGCCTGTCCTGTGCCTCTGCATGTTCTTGTTAACAAATTCCTCTTTCATTTAGTAGTCCCTTGGAGGTGAAGGGGTTCTTGGGCAGATAATGAAGCAGAGGCCCTCACCTTCCTAAGCCCTTGGAGTGGTGGCTTCTGTCTTGTACAGGAGGTTCAGCTCTGGATGTAGCCCTTGAGTACAACAAGAGCTGAACAGGGAGGCAGAACGTGTGTTCCTACCATTTCCCCTTCATCATAACTGATTAAACGTGTTTAATATGGCACTCACAGCCCTGCACAGTATGGGCAGTGCTTCAGCCTGTTGTTTGCTTGGCTATCTCAAAACCTGTCACCATCCCTGAAACAGAATGAATTTCTGAAGCAATGGTCTGGGCAATGATTCTGGTGCTGTCACCCTGGAAAACAACAGCCAAAGTCTAATTGTGGTAGCAACAAACTTTCAAAAGAGAGTTCAACAGCACTGGGAACACACCTGTTTTATACAGTTATAATCTTTTTATTTCACCTGGATAGAGAGAATCAAGTCCTTATTTCCTTCCCTATTTATGCTTTATTGTTCCCAGCAGGAAAGGGCTGGAGATGGCTCAGCACGACCCTGTTGAGAATGGTGGTGCAAAGATATTTTCTCATCAGCACAAACAGAGCCTTAGACTGGCTCTGAATGGGAGAGCACTCCTGAGATTGTTGTCTTTCTCTTCCACACAGATAACAGACCTGAGTTAGAACCACCAGTGCCGATTCAGAGCTTAAAATCTGCCCTTTGCCACCATGTGCCTGTTAGGGGCTGAAGGCAGTGTTCTCCCTGTGGAAAGAGAGGCAGAACTGTGTTGCCAAGCTGTAACAGAAGAAGAGCTGTAATGAGCCTAAAAGAAGTTGGGAGAGTATTAACTTACACAAGTGACCAGAATCTGTAACTGATACGGAACAAAACAGCATCTGTGTCCTCTCCCTGCTTCAGGGCCAGCAAATCTCTTCACTCTCATGGCAACAGCCACATTAAACAGACCTGCAGGAGCTTTCATCACCTCTGCCAATATGTGACCCTTGTCCTGCTGCTCTTGTTAGCAAGGACTCTATTTTCCATCACCTCTCTTCACACAGGTTGGACTGCCCTTCATTCTTTTGATGAACTAATCACACCCTTGAATGACAGGCCAGCTAGAAGGCAAGAAATATGGGGAGCTAAATATCATCCTGTGAGCAGGATAAAGTCATGCAAGAGTCAGGAAACTGAATTTGACTTCTGAAATTGTCTCTATGTGGCAGGAAGGGGGAGGATTTGACATCCAGCTTCCAAAGCCACATTGCAGAAGTCTGTCAGAAGGGTTCAGTCTTCTTTCCCTTCCAGGGAAGGCTTCTGGAGGCTGGGAAAGAAAACAAGATATGCTCTGCCTGTGGCTTCTCTTGTTGGTTTGGAAGGCTGTGACTCCCTGTACTTCTCCTGCACCAGAACTTCTCTGCCCTGCAGGAGCTGGGCTGGGAGTGTAATTTGTTGTAAACAGTCTCTCCATTTTTCCTGCAGCCTCCCTTCAGGCACTGAAAGGCCATGATTAGGTTCTTTAGTCTCCCATTGCCTTTCAGGGTTAGGTCAGAGCTCTTTACCTTGGACTAAAAGCATCAGAAGAACTGGGGTTTGTCTTAATCAAATCCACTGTTCCTGTATAATATCTGTGTCTAAGAATCATTCCTGTTCTTATCCCAGTCTGTGGGAATAGGACATTATTGCTGCTGCCCTCGGTCTCTAGGTAGACAGCTCTTGTACAGAGTAAAAAAAAAAGAAAACAACTCATTTCTGAAAGTCTAGTGGCTCTATTGCCCTTGGAGTCTTTAAAGGCATCAATTCCGTCAGTGGAATTGGTCTTCAAAACTATTTCAATCGTCCAAGAGCATAAAATCCAGGGCAAGACAAAATGGTTTAAATTTTAAACTGTCCAAGTGCTACATGAAGACTCCAAAGTCTCTCTTTAGTCTTAAATATTGCTTGGAGCTAATTGGTTGAGCATTAGGTGCCTTTGAGAATCTGAAAGTANTTTGATGAACTAATCACACCCTTGGATGACAGGCCAGCTAGAGGGCAAGGAATATGGGGAACTAAGTATCATCCTGTGAGCAGGATAAACTCATACAAGAGTCAGGAAGCTGAATTTGACTTCTGAAAATGTCTCTATGTGGCAGNAATATTGCTTGGAGCTAATTGGTTGAGCATTAGGTGCCTTTGAGAATCTGAAAGTACCTTGACCTTATTTAAGACTGTTATTATTTAAGATTACATTCTGAACTGAAACTTGCATGTAAAGCCATTTTGGTCTTCACTAGGTGGAATTCAAACAGAAAATAACAAAGCAAGGTGCCACATCTCTTAGTAAAAGTAAGGACACCGTCAAAGACAGTTTACTTCTTCTTCATTTTCCTATAAATTATTTTGAAAATTAATGTTTTACCAGTTCAGCTACTATATTTTTTTCTTGGTGTATTACTGTCCAATCAGAAGTTTTTTGAAGAAGCAACAGTTCACCGGGGCAGAATCTGTTTCATTTTCAGGAGAAGTGGGACAAAGAATTGCTCTGCTTTTGAAACCTTCCTCTTTTGTTAGTGAAGGGTGTATTTATATGCTAAATCTTCCTTAAATTATTAGATGCTTACATATAGGGGTTTTTTATATGGACATACCTATGTCTTGCAGCACATTTGGGGTTGTAATTTTAAAAAAATAGTTTTATCCCAAGGGAGAGAGTAAAATTTGCATTGTCTGACTTTTATTAGCTTAGTACTCTATATCTGGTGTCACTTTTTTAGTGATAAGTCTTTATGCCTTTGTCTCACTGTGTAGATCATCTTGACATGTGATTTTTGTCTTGTTTTAGAGAATCAGAGCTTGCTGGTGCTTCATTTGTACCCTGAGAGCTCTGGAAATCTTTTCCTCCCTTCTAGCTCAAGGTTGCTCCGAGTACACTGCTGATTTTATTTTGTTCTGTTCAGAGAAATCAAAAGGAAAACTTTGCAAAGATTTCTTGGTGACTCTCATCAAAAGTTTGTGCCCTGTTGTGCTCTGAGTGGGCACATTCAAGTTTTTTTCCTTTATAAATTGAAATCAGTCACACCTGGCTGAGGTTATTCCACAAAGCTGAACCAGAGTGTTGTTTGTGCGAATATTGACTCCAACAAGTGAAATGCTCTTATGGAGCTCTGGAAGGTGGTTAGCCCCAAACCTGAAGGGCTCAAACTTAATTTGAAATTGCTGAATAGGATTTGTGTGATACCATCCCTTCCTGGGGATGAGGAGGAGCCAGATCACCTGTACTTGTACAACAGTTCTGCAAAGAGATTAATCTTTCTGGTTGATACATTGCAAAACTACAGAAAGGCTGGTTTGGATTGACTTCCAGAATACCAGTAAACAAGGCTTTCTACTCTGATTTCTACCCTTATTTTGAGCAATTTTTTCCTTATCAAAATCAGATACAATCAGATAGAGTCTCTGGAGTGGAGAAGGGAAGCAGATTTGAGAGGCATCATTCTCATCTACTGTGCTTTGTCATGCCAGGAGGGAAGTAGGAAGAAGGAGTGGAAAGGAATTTATGTCTTGTATTTTATTACTCATCCAAAGTCTTCAATTATTAGTGCTATGCTAATGAAGTCTTTTTGGATTGTCTGACAGATCTTATGATAAACTCCTTAACGAGACAATAAGACCGGGAGGATGTCAATTGGGTAATTAGCTGATAATCAATATCCAGATGCTGTGACAAGATGGCAGGCAGATATCAGGCCCTGCTCCAGGCTCTGGGTACTTTGTGGGTTCAAGTTTCAGGGAAGATGCTGCCAAAACAATAACTGCATTGTGTGACAAGATTTGGGATAAAGGAATAGCAGCCTGATAGTGACATTAATTTGAACTGAATATGCAGAAATCCTTTCTCCTACACAAATCATTATGAAGTAGTTGATCCTGGCAATTTGAGTTTTTTCTTGACATGGGCATTAGACAGGGAAGATATAAAATGCCCTGAGTACAACTTTAAATTCCTAAATCTCCAATGAGCCAGGGATATCAGTCCATGCTACATTAACCGTTTAATTATAACTTCGTGGATGCAAAGCTAATTGGATGGCTCCTTTACAATCTCAGAGGCAGCTGGAACAGGATTTACTTCATTTATGTGTAAACATCAACAGCAAAGACTTAGACATAATTCTGAGCAAGATATCTCAATGATATCCAGAAACAAGGAGCAGGAGCTGTCTGGTTTAGGGAGCTGTCCACATTCTGATGGAGGTGTGGTGCATCCTGGAAATGTCTGGTTCTGCTCATTACCTCTGGAAGCTAGGACAGCCACATGAAATGCCTGAAGTTCAGAGGGATAAACCTCACTGTGATATCTGGGGCACCACAGATATCAATGAGAATAAGAACTTGCTTGGAGGGAGTCTGTGTGGCATGGTGATGTTTTGCTTAATAATACAAAGCTGGAACTTTGCCTTGTAAAATTCAGCTTAATTCCAAATACAACTTGGAGATGGAAAAGGGAGAGCACAATCTGACTATAGAATGGACATTTAAGATCATCTTATTCCAGCCCCTGCCATGGGCAGGGACACCTTCCACTAGCCCAGGTTGCTCAGGGGTTGTGCATCCAGCCTGACCTGGAACACTTCCAAGGATGGGGCAGCCACAGCTTCTCTGAGCAACCTGTGCCAGGGCCTCACCACCCTCACAGGAAAGAATTTCTTCCTAATATCTGATCTAAACCAGCTCTGTGTCAGTGGGAAGCCATTCCCTCTTGTCTTGTCACTCCAGGCCCGTGTAAAAAGTCTCTCTCCATCCTTCTTGTGGGCCATCTGTTATCTTTCACTGCCAATTCGTGAAGATCCCAATATGATTTCCCTATATGATTTTCCATTGTGCTCCATTGCCCTGGGTTGGTGAGAAACACACAGTTTAATGGACAGGATATTTCCTATGAAAATTAAGACTGAGCCCTATTCTTGGTTTAACCACTAAAAGTGCTGGGGTGGGGTTTTTTTGGGGTTTTTTTTTGGTTGTGGTTTTTGGGGTTTTTTTTTTTGGACAAAATTCCTGAATATCACAGAATTTCATCTCATCCTAGCTAGAAATTATGAGGGTTTCTGGACATGGGTGAGGTAAAGAAGCAGGCTGGAGAAGGCAGGGTGGGCAGGCTGTGCTGGAAACATTTCCCTCTCATGTAGCAGAGGAGGACATTAAAAAGTTTCTGCCCTTACTGAAACCTCTCCTGAGGGCTGTGCTGTGCTGCAAAGCACCTCAGCAGCTCCTTCCCTACAGTTTGTGGCAAGCCTGGCTTGCACTGGCCAACTCAGACCAGAAAAGGATGACCACTGCTTTCACAGAGCCTCCCAGAGTCTGAGAGACCCTGGCTTGAGATTCAGTTCAAAAATAGGAAATAAAGGTTGGGGAAATAAAAAAAAAAAATTAAAAAAAAAAACAAAAAAACAAAAAAAAGAGGAAACCCATCAGAAGCAGTTGCCACAGCTTCTTGCATATGAAAGCAGGTTAGTGTTCCAGGGTTGTACTGCTGGGAGAGTTTGACAGGTTTAAACTGAAAGACACCACTTAGAAGTGTTAACTTCTTTTAGCTTAGCCTTATGGAGCCTTTTCACTGCAGACTATAATGCTGGCTACAGCCTTCATCATTCATTCTTAAAATGTGAGGTTAATGTGTAGCCACATTGGATATTAAGGGAAACAGATGGAGCAAGGAACACAGTGAATCACAGGGAATCTGTTCAAGAATTTTTCTCACTAAGAGGTTTTTTCCTTACTGAGCCTGCCTTAAGTATCAGAGCAAGCTCAAATCATCATCTAAATGCCAGTTCCAGTGCTCCCTGGTTGGGATTTGGAGCTTCCAGCTACATGTTGGGTTTCTCTGTTTGGGTTGGGACCCACCAAGGAGAAGCAGCAAATTCTTTCTCATTGACTTTAAGCTGGATCTTTGTTCCTAGTCTCTCCTGGAAGTCCCAGCCTTTGATTTCCCTGATGACCTGCAGTATTGTACTTTGCAAACCTCACATGCAGGGCCTGCTTGTGTCAGCCGTAAGAAGGCACTCCCAATTCCTAACAGGAGCCATACCTCATATCTGAATTTACTGTAATTCCAGACTACCCATCAGCCTTCTGGCCAGCTGCCCCAGGGCAGGGGATGGCTCTGTGGTTACATAAAGAGGGCTGTTGGAAGCACCAAAGGGAGGTCAAACTGGCAGGATTCCCACAGTCAGAAAGCCCAGACAGGATTTCCACTGCTCTTCAGTCAGATAGGATGGAGGAAGAATGTCTCTGATGATTTCAGCTGGGAGCTGATAACCTTCCAGAGCTGGATAAATAATAAATGGCTCCAGTGTTGGTTGTCTCTGGAATGTGCTAATAATTTTGGGAGAATGTGCTGGATGGCATGGGTGCATATCTGTGCCCTCTGGGTGACCTAGAGTTTGTCACTGGTGTGTAAGAGAGCAGAAAATGAGGGTCTGTTGTGAATCCAGTGGTTATTCCCTGGAGGACATGATCAAGGGAAGCATCACCACCTTTTGATGTTCTCAAAACTGGATGGCTTTCGGAAAGTAGAAGCTTTAGCTAAATATCTCTCATTGTTTGGAATAAAGAAGCAAAGGGATGAAATTGGAGTCTGTGGAGCACAAGGGGATGGCACCAAGAGATCAAATGGCTCCTTTGTGCTTACACCTTTCAGAAAATCTTTTGCCTTTATTTTCTGTTAAGAGTTTGCAAAAACACATTTCTAATCAGCTTCCAAACTGGTGAAAAAAAAAAAAAAGTGATAATTTCTTTTCTTTTTTTTTTTTCCCTACCATTAACCATTCTAGGAAAAACGTTTTGGCTTGATTTGTTGTCAGCTGCTTTTCAAGTTTTTTTTTTTTTTTTATGGCTCACATTACAGTAATCTTTATGCTTTGAAAAAGAAGGCCAGAGCTTGGTATCTGCCCTTGCTGAACTAATCCTCTTGGCTATGATGAGTGGCAAAGTGGCAGCTCTGAAAGACTTTGTTATCTCCTGCCCTCGCCTGCTGGGTGGGATGTGGTGAGGAGCTGTGCTGTTTTGCGTGGAGTGAGAGCACAATATTCCCTGCTATTCCCTCTGCAGGAGGGAAGGACTTTGCACCACCCCTTCAGCTGGAACACCCTGCTCCTCTTGGCTTACCTCCACACAGGCTGGGGATGGGGGAGAGGGAATACGTCAGTCTTCCCATCCATCTTCAATTCCACCTACTTTGGAGTGCGAGGTACACTCAACCAATTTTATGCCAGGAGATAAAAATCCAAGGCCTTTTTTCTTCCTCTGTAGCAAGGAAAGGAAACCCAGCTTCTATTAAGGGGGGACAGAAATCTGTGTTGGTGTCAAGGCTCCCATTTAGCTGTCACAGGTAGTTTGTTCTTCCAAAAGGCTCCATCTGGGCTGACACTTGGTGTCTCCTAAGGCAGGAAAAGGCAGAGTTAACACATTGGCAGTGTCAGAGCTGGAATCCTGTACCTGTTCTGTACAAGGCCATAGGTTTGCCATGTCAGGGGTCAGGAACAGCCTGGGGGAGTGGAAGAAACCTCTTTCCCATTCTTTGCAAGGAGCTGAAATCCTGTCCATTGTCTGTGCTGAAGTGATGGCACAGTGGAAAACTGCAGCTCTGAGTCTGGGCAGACAATCCCCCATGTGATCCTGCAGGAGGCTGTGTGTCTATCTCTGCTTCTGTGGGTATTGCTTCCTGCAGTCATGGAATCATTGAATCCACTGAGTTGGAAGGGTCATTGAGTCCAGCTCCTGGCCCTGCACAGACACCCCAACAATCCCACCCAGTGCCTCAGAGCATTGTCCAAATGATCCTGGAGCTCTGGCAGCCTTGGGGCCATGACCATTCCCTGGGGAGCCTGTTCAGTGCCTGACACCCTCTGGGAGAAGAACCTTTTCCTGATACTCAGCCTAAATCTCTCCTGACACAGCTCCAGCTGCTCCCTGGGGTCTGTCCCTGCTCACACAGAGCAGAGTTCAGGGCCTGCCCCTCCTCTTCCCCAGGTGAGGAAGCTGCAGAGCTGCTGTAAGCTCTGGCCTCAGTCTGCTCTTCTCCAGCTGGACAGACCAAGTGACATCAGCCACTCCTTTTGTGTCTTCATCTCCAGGCCCTTCACTGTAGCTCTCACCTCATCTTCCATAGCCTGACTGGATCCCTCAAAAGGAATTAGTACTTACACAGGCCTGCTGCTTTATGTGGCACTGTTTGAGATCTGGCGGTGTCAAGTAAACAGCAAAAAAGAAAAAAAATGCCCTGTCCTTTCCCTGTTCTTGCTCCTTGTAGAATAGGTGGTGGTATCATCCAGTGAGACAAAGAACGGGGCTTTTCTTCCCTTTTCTGTGTGGTGGGTTTTGGTGATGGTGTTTCTGGATCACTTGACACATCTCTGCCACCTTTGAGACCTTCCCTTAGGATTCCTGTCACTCCCCAGCAATACCAAACCTGTTGGTGACCTGGACAGGTGCCCAAAGTCCTTTCTAGACCAGAGGTGGCAGGAAAGAACCCTGCTCCTGATTTACACTGCTGGAATTTCTGTGGATTGAGTGGAGGCTTTCCTCACCTGTGAAATGCTGGGGAGAGCCAGGGTGAGCATTTCTGCCCTTCTCTGGCAGATGGCTGTTGTGTGGCATGTGGCTTTGGTCCCCTGTGTCACCCTAGTAACAGCAAGGCGGTGTTTCTTGGCAACTGTCAGGGTTGCTAAGAGAAAAGTCAGCAGCTTTGGTGGATGTGACATCTGTGACATCCTCCACTCACAGTTCATTGGGATGGGTTTGATGGAGAGAAGACAACCTGGTGGCCAAGTCTCATCTCCTTTGACCTGGCTGAGTGCTGCTTTTCAGAAATAATTACAGGGTCTATAGGGCAATGGAACAGCCTGTCTGGGAGATGGGGAATGTGGATCCTGTTGTTTGCCATCCTGGCCCCATTCAATAACTACAAGTGACACTTCCTGCCCTCTGCCAGGAGATTAAATGAGTTCTGGGAATAGAAATCATTCTCCAGGTACTGATTCTTATCACTTGATCTTTGATGCTCTGGTTCCCCAATCCATCTCAGCGGTGGCTTCACTGCGAAAGAAACTTTCCTCAAGCTGTCTGCTCTGCCAGTGCTTCATTCTTAAAAGAGTTTGCTTCCCAAACCCACCTGTCCACGGGGGATGTGTGAATGTGGGTGGGGGAAGGAGCAGCAGGTTCCCTGAGGTATTACTCCAGCTTATCTCGGTGGAATTCAGTGCAGTTGTGCCAAGGCAAAGCTAAAATCAACACAGTGATGAATTGATAAATCCTATTTGCTCGCAGCTGCCCACTCGGAGCCAGGGCTGGGGACATCACTGCTGCTGCTGCTGCGTGCCAGAGCATGTGCAGAGGGAGTTGTTGTGCTCTCTGCAGTGCCTGGGAGACAGATGGTGGAGCCCACCCATTCTCTTCAGAGAGGAGGATTTCTGCAGTGCTGTGGTGCTGGCAGACGCTGCAATGGCAACGTTCTTACATTTCACAGAACTGACTGGTCTCAGAAGTGATATTTTACCAGTGTTCTCTTCTGGAACCTTATTTTTGTTCCACAGCTGCCTGAGCAGCTTTTGGCACGGCAGTAATGGAGAATGAGTACTGTTCTGGTTGGACCAGCTCTGCCATTTAGGGGAGAGTTGGACTGTAGGGGAGAAACTGTTGAGGTGCTGAGGTGCTTTTAGAAGAGGAGAACCAGTGAAGTGATGTTCTTATCCCTTCTAAAATTCCAGCAAACCCTCTGTCTTAGCTCAGTATGGGAGAGCTTCTGTTAGTTGGCAGTTGGGGCAGATCAGATTAATGGAGATATCTTCTCTTCCCTAAATGGAAAAAAAATAATGATTTAGCTGTACAAGTGGGACTTGTGACAAGAGAATGAAGCCCAGTGCAATTTTGCAGAGGCCATCAGAAATCCTGGGGACATTCAGAAATGCTCAGTTTCCCACCAATTTCCTGCAGCTGACAGCACATTTGCATTGACCTTGGTGACAGTGCCAGCCTGGCAAATAAAAAGGACATGTATCACTAGGAGGAGAATTAAATTTGCAAGGAATGCCTCGTATTTCATTTTCTGGTACCGCCATTTTTATCTGTCCCAGCTAATCCTTGTGTCCCTAGAAAGCCTTGCCCTAGTGTTCCACTTCCTGCAGCAGGAATGGTGTCTGTGCTCACAGCAGGGAAGGCTTTCTCCAGCTCTTTTGTCAAACGCTGTCATGGACCCCCTGAGCTCCTCGTTCCTTTGCCAGCTGTGGGGAGTGTGCAGCTCATTGATGTGGAGCTTTCTGTCTCCTCAGAGCAGAGGAATCATCCCTGACCTGACCAGTGCCTGTAAGAGCAGCATTGCTCAAGTGGAAGCTATTCCAGGTTAGAAGATTCCAACACAGATTCCTCTGTGTTGGAATAAGGGGGGGAAGTAATCTCTTCTCTTGCAGCTGTCACTTCAGAGATTTTCATCCCTCTCTCTTATGTAAGCATGAGAGCATCACAGACACAAGAGGTGTGGATTACAGGTGTGTGAAATGGCTTCACACAGCTAGACAGACATCCCTTTCAGCCTGCTTTGAATTAGAAGAGGTGTGGGATTAAAGAACCTATCCTCTTTGCTTTAAAAAAAAATGTGCAGGCTTGTCATAGTTACCAGTGCAATACTGACACTGTGGGTGCATCCAGACAGGATTAGTGTTTTCTTCTTCTCCTCCCTTCTTTTTTGGTTGTATAAAACATCACTGCAGCTCATTTTTCAGGATTGTGTGCTCATTATTTTATAGTGAGTGGCTCTGCTCAGAAGTTTCTACCTGAAGTACCCTAGAAGGTGAAGTTGGTGCTTATAAACCAAGAACAGTCACCTCTAAAGAACTGGTCCATCAGTCTGAGCAACCTAGAGCTGTTTGCAGTTGCAGAGGTTTAGTGTTCCTGAGCTGTGGGGAATAGAAATGATTGGATACCAGACCTGAGTCCTTGGCTTCTGGAGCTGGGCCAGGTCCACTTCCTATAATTAAACCGCAGTCGTCAGGGCCATGACGACAGCTGGGCATGCCCAGGTGATCCAGCAGCCTCTCCTGTCCTCCACCGAGAGCGGGAGGAAGAGGGGGCAGAGCGAGTGGGGAATTCAAAGTGGGTGCTGTGCCAGGTTGTGCCCCACTCCGAGAGAGCCCGGGCTCCTCTCCTTCTCTCCTCTCTCTGCTCTGCCGGATTGGTGAGGTCCCGGCGAGGCTGCCCGTGCTCCCGGTGCCCGTTCCTGCCGGCAGGAATGCGCAGTGCCCGCGGGGCTGGGCTCCAGCCCGGCACAGCTCACTGCAGCCAAGTCTCGATGACTTTGCAGATGCTGGTGCTGCGCATGGAGTGACCTGAGCTGAGCCGAGCCACGATGCAGTCCCGGCCCTGGAGAGCTCAGCCTGCAGGAGCCAGGCAGTGGAGCTCAAAGTGGAGTTCCTCAGATAGGATTTGCTTTACAAAAGGCTCGGGATTGATGCTGGCTGAGGTGAGGACGCATTTGTCTTGCAAAGGTAGTGGGAATATCTTTTGTTCTCTGTGGAGGCAGAGGAGCTTGGGAACCATGAGGAAAATGTTACCAAGAGCTCTGTGGGTAGGAGACGTTTCATAGCAGCAGCTCCATCTCTGTATCCCCAAACAGATCTAAGTCAGGGAAACCTGAGCACAGCAAAGCCCTTTTTTGGCAGCATCCAGCAGCATTTCCTCTCTGGGGAAGTCCAGGTCTCTAGTTCTGTGCAGACAAAATGTCAGGGCTTCATCTGTCTGTCTCCCTCCCTCCTACCAGCTGAGAAGGCAGCAAGTTCCTTTGTAATGAAGGATTAACTGTGCAATCAGATCTGTGCCATCCCCACATCCCAGCACAGTCATACCCTGAGCATAGGAAAACATGCTCACGGGATAAATCCAGGTCAGGTTTCAGGCTGCTGGCTTAGCTGTGGCCCTGACTTCTTGAAGCTAGAGTTTTGACTTGCTTAGCAACAGTAAAGCTGTGCTACAGGTCCAAAAAGCTGGACTGGAAAGGCTTTGCTCCTGACCTCCCACCTGAAGGACACAGCTCCTGAGCTGGCTGGCACCCTTTGTTTCTTAGTTATGACCCACAGAGAATCATCATGGAATCCTACAATGGCCTAGGTTGGAAGGGACCCTGGAGATCATCTCATTCCAGCCCTGTCATGGACAGGGACACCTTCCATTAGCCCAGGTTGCTCTGAGCCCCATCCAACCTGGCCTGGAACACTGCCAAGGATGGGGCAGCCACAGCTTCCCTGGGCAACCTGTGCCAGGGCCTCCCCACCCTCACAGGGAAGAATTTCTTCCTGATACCCAATCGAAACCTACACTCTTCCAGTTTGAAGCCATATGCAGCCTCCAGCAAAAGCCCTCTGGAATTTCACCCCCTCAGCAAGGCTGGGGATGTGGTAGTTGCTGTGTGGTAGAAAAAGAACTAGGGAGGCAGGGCAGTAGAAGCCTGTTTTGAATCCATGTTCTTGGATGCCAGCTGTAGCCCAAACCTAAGGAAGGGGACATAGTGGTTGGGGAACATGGCAACAGGAATGGACATGAACTCTGGGCCTTTTCTGTTTAAGATGTCTCCCTCCCCACCCTCACAGGGGGACTTGAGAGTTCCCTCATCCCTCATTATTGGCATTTCCAAGCCAGGCAGTGCTGAATATGTCCTTGCTTTGCTTGCCACAGGCACAGAGAAATGAGCCTTAGAAAAACAGTAGCTCCTGCTGCCAGCTCTGGAAGGCAGCGCACTTCTCAGATGTCAGGCAGATCTGAAACATCAAAGGGGCTTCTCCTGAACTAGCTGACCTTTCATTACCCATATCCTTCCACTAATACCCAGCAGATTATCTTTGCCTTGCTGTGTTTTTGCTGCTGTGTCCCTGACCTGTGGAAACCCCCATGCTTTGAACATGCTCCATGATGGCAGGGAGGTGGCATTTTCAGTGACTTCCCTGCTTCAGGTGGCTCCTCTGTGAATTTTCTTTTGGAAGTGTGTGACTGCAAGTGCCTCCAAGTGTGTGCCACTATCCCCACACCTCCATCTGATCCTGAGCTACAGGTGAGCACCAGCTCAGCAGACACTGGGAGGGGGTTTAGCCCCAGGGGAACTGTGGATTGCTGTGAGTACAAGCTGGCTGTGCTTACACACAGGATAAGCTGTGCTCCCAGACCACCAAGGACAATCATTTCCAGTGGTTTTCTCTCTCCTTTCAGCAGTCTTGCTGAAATCCAGGGGAGTGCTGCTGGAAACAAGTGCAAAAAAGGTGTTTTTGGGGGAAAGATGTTGCTGGTAGCTTCTGGATGTAACCATGATGATGAGATGAGGCAGTGAAGGAAAGCCAACACAGAGGAGAGAGACCTTGTGCTTTGAAGCTCTGCTCTGCTGTGTCTCAGATGTCAGTCACTGACCCCATCACACGGTTCCTGTGGAGATGCACCATGCTGCCACACACAGATTGCCCCTGGCTCTGCTCTCTGGGCTGTCTGCAGCTTTTTCCTTCCTGGGTCTGCTGCTCTAATCCTGGACTTTCTCCAAGCAGTGCCTCCCACCGGCTTCGTGCTGTGCTCAGTGTTAGAACCTGCTGGAATAGCTTGTACTGCAGGAGCAAGTCTTGAAATGTGCACTGAGTTTATCCTTAAGGCAGAGGACAGGCACTAGCAGAGACTGTGAGAACCAGCAGATTAACCCCAGTCCCTGCAGGGAACAAAGGGCAGAAGCTGAGCAGTGTGTTGCTCAGGCCATTAGGAATCCCTGGTTCCTGGGGGAAGGGAGGAGTGAAAACGGGGCTGTGTGAGCCTTGGCATGCTGGACCAAACAGTGAGGGTCAGCTCCAGCTTTCCAGAGCCACGACCCTGGAGGACTGTTGCATTCTCTAGCTGTCATGTCATGGTGTGGAAACCAGTGGCTTGAGGCTGTGCCTGCAAAATTACATGTCTGGTTCTCTCCCACTGTCCTTCTGCAGCCCTCAACATCCACACAACTTGCAGCCTTCCAGCACCTGAAGGGAGCCCACAGGAAAGATGAAGAGACCATTGACAAGGGTCTGAAGTGACAGGACAAGGTGGGAATGGCTTCACACTGACAGACAGGAGGTTTAGATTGGATATTAAGAGTTAGTTTTCCAAGCTAGAAGTTTTTAATGCTGGATTAAATCCTTGAATAATGAGGTGGGACACTTGTACAGCATCTTTGTTCCAGGAAGGATGGTCAGGTGCTCTATAGGCAGCAAATCCATGATGAGTTTTGTTGTTAGCAGAAACACAGATAACAGTGCAGGATAGTTACCTCACTTTTGCCATCTTGAAAAGAATCCAGGAGGTGCTGGATGAGACATAGAAATATCAGGCAAAGCTGTACTTGTAGGCATGAACTGCATGAAAATGAGCCTGTTAACTTTGCCTAGTCCATGAAATATTATTGAAACAAAGTTGGAACAATTCAGCTGGGTCATGCAGTGAGATGTGTGATTTATGAGGGTGAAACCAACTCGACATCATCTTAATGACATACTATTAAATACACATTACTAAATTTGATATGTCCAGGAGCACACTGCCTGAGGGCCAGCATTCCCAGCTAATTCAGGTGTTTCCACTCTTTTTCAAACATATTTCATAGCCACAGAAAAAGAGCAGAAGCACTGTTTTGGAAGGTTTCTCTGCTGGCTGCACATAGAGGTAAAATTGAACAGTCATAGCTAATATAATGTCATCTCACAGAATCTCAGAATATCCTGAGTTAGAAGGGACTCACAAGGATCATCAAGTCCAACTCCTGGCCCTGCACAGGACCAGAGCCAGGCACAAGCATAGAAAGGAGTTTAGACTTGCCCTCCTGAAGCAAGGAAGGGAAGGAAATGGCTTAAGACTTCCTGTCCTTCATCTACCTTTCTGTGAGATGACCTTTCCAATGCTAATTAAGTTGAGTCAGAGTCTGAGCTGTGACAGGAATAATTCTTGAATGCGGGAAAAAAAAAAAGTAATAAACATACAGACACAGTTCTGATAGCTTAAATTGCTCTCCCTGATGAGGGGAAATATCTGTCCCCTAAGGTAAATGCCACCAAACAATGCTGGATTCCTGTCAAAGTGGCAGCTGATGGCCTTTCTGGGAGTGTGACTATTGATGGTTCAGCAGCTGCCAGCTTGGCCGGTTTGTTTCTGTAGCATCCAGGCAGCAGTTCAATTGGCCTCTCTCAGCAGAGCTCATTCCAGGGACTGGGGGGTGGAAAAATCCCTTGTCCATTACATAACCTCTGGTTCCACAAACTTCCATCTCCTCTTGAAGAGGGGAAGGTGCCCTGCACCTCAATTTCTGCGTAGAAGGAGACAGCTCTTTCCTGTGCCCATAAGGTTTTGCCCCAAAGATCACAAAGCTCATGGAATGGTTTGGGCTGGAAGGGACCTTAATGATCATTTTGTCCCAGTCCCAGGCCATGAGCAGGGACACCTCCCACTAGAAGTTCTCCCATGCTCTTTTCATGGAAATCACACAAGGACAGGAGCTTATAACTGAGTAGAATTGTGGCTGGCAGTTTCCATGCTTCTCATGAACAACAGCCAGCAAGAGGAATGAGCAAGTGGTTTATTGGTATGGGAACTCAGAAAATCCATGGTGTGCACAGAACTCTGCATCCAAGTGACATTTGGTGGTGCCTCAGGTGACACCTGGAGTACAGGGGAATTTGTGAGGATCACCACAGCATCCTAGAAAGTGCCCTTGGACCTGCACAGAGGACCTGCTCCATTACAAAGCCAACTGCAGTTTCTAGGAATGATATAATGATGTGAAGGGAGACCAGGCTTAAATTACCAGGTCAGCAGCCATCATTTGGAGGAGGCAGCTGAGGTGTAAGCAGATAGCAGTAGCAGGGTGAGCCAGAGTTCACCTGGGTTACAGGGCTCTGTGCATGGCATTAACTGGGTCTGATGCAGAGCAGTTGGAGGGATGGGCAGCCAGCAAGCCCCTGTGGAAGTGGGGTGGCCAGAAGGTTCTGTGTCTGCAGCAGAGCAGAGGTGATCAGTCTCCAGGGACAAACTGTCAGAGCTGCAGGGTTGAGTCCTGGAGAGATGCACAGCAAAGAGAATCCCTGCTTGCTGCAGCAGAACTGGTGTGTGACTTCTGCTCTGGCACAGAAACCACAGCAGGGTCCCAAAGTGCTCCATTTGGAGGTAGGGGTGGGATTAGTGGGGTGTTGCAGGGGAGATCTGGAGATCATGGAAATCTGTCAGCATCAGCAGATCTCCATCCCCATCCTGCTCATCCTAGACAAACAACTCCATCTATATTCTCTCCTCATTCCCTGCCCCTAACAGTACAGGGAGAGTCAAACAGCTCTTATTTTATATACCCCCCTCCCCTATGATCCTGAGGGGGAGGCAGATTGTCTCTCACTAGAACTCTGGGAGCATGGGGAAAATTAATTTAAATGCAATGTTTTGGGGTCATGTTCTCTGGCAGTGCAAATCAGCACAGCCTCAATTAACTCAATTAGCAGTGCTGACCCTGGAGTCATAAATATTGGTGAGTCTCTCACTCTGAGCCCTGTGGCAGCATGAAGAAGATTTTAAAAGAGCAATTTTCTACCCCATCCCCCCCGGCTTTTCATAGTATTAAAAAAAAATGCTATAAAAATTGTCAGTCTCTGGGTCAAAGTTCTAGAATCAAATATCAGCTGTACTGACTGACAGTCTGCATCTCAGAGCAACCCTCACTGCATGCACTCGACTGTCTCATTCAAAGGACTTTTTTCACATTAAAAATCCCCTTGAGTTTGAATAACAAATGACAAATAAGCTGCTCCAAGTCCTTATGGGAATCCTGAAGGATAGATCAGTGTGGGGGCATGCAAGGACTTTTATTTCTTCTTAGAGGAAATCCTGCCACCTCCTATGCGTGGAGAATTGCAACAGAAGGGTTCACATCCACAAAAGAAATGTTTCCTGTGCATTTGAGATGACAACAACAGACAGGATTCCCTCTCAGCATACACACATTCTCTACAAATGCATGCAAGTCCCAGAAGGTCTTGGTGTCCAGTTTTTTGGGGGGGTTATTATTTTGGGGGAGGGACAGACTTAATTTTAGTTTGTAAGTGCAGCAGGTTTCTTCCCAGACACTGACGGTCAGAAATCCATGAGGACTGGATGCCATTTACTGTCATTTCTCACAAGAAATTGAGGGCCAGCACAATCAGGGTCAGATACTGAAGTAATAACAGCTTTCATAATAACAACCAGCCCTTCATTTCTAGATCCTCATGCCTAGCTCACTAGAGCAGCTTCAGCTAAATCCTGTTTATTATAGAAAAAAATTCTAAGTCAACTTAGCCAAGTGGCAGAAATCCCACATTGGTAAAGGGGTTGAAAGGAAAGAAAGCAGTGATTTCTATGCCATCTTCCCCTCAAATATGCAAATACACAAAAAAACAAAGGAAAGATGAGAAATTACTGGTCTTCATTCAGCCTTTATTTGAGGGTTTCCTTACCTGAACTCGATAGTTGATCACAACAGCAAATATCAGCATGAACAATGGCACAACAGCAGCTGCAGCTTAAATATCCAAGTCTGTTTTTCAGAGAAAGATTTTTGGGGACATTTATCCTTCCTTTTTCCAGTTCTCTGTTGCTGCAGTAGCAGAAAATGCAGCATATTCCCTGTCCTGTGTGATTTTTAGACTGGATATTGGGAAGAGTGGACATTGGGACCAGGCTTCCTGAAGGGGTGGTCAATGCCCCAGGTCCATCAGTGCTTGAGAGGCTTTTGGACAGTGTCCTTAACCTTTGGTCAGCCCTGAAGTGCTCCAGCTGTTGGACTGGATGATTCCTGGGGGTCCCTTCCAACTGAAATAATTTGTTCTATTCTATTCTGTTCTATTCCATTCTATGCTTGCAGTCATTGTCTTCTCTGAATAGGGGAAAAAGAGGGAATGAGGGTCCCAAATGGCTGTTCCCTGAGGCAGTGGGAAGCAGATTTCATGTAAGGTGGATGCCAGAGCAGTCTCCACATGCCAAGGGGTTAAAGAACTGCAGATCAGGAGTGAAAGGCATTGACAGCACTGCAGAGGCTTCTGACCCAGCACCTGCTTCCTTCAACCTGGCTCAAACCAAACACACAAGCCACTCATGAGTTCTAAAACTGGTGTTTAGTTTTGAAAGCCAGAAGGAGCTTTCTCCCCACCTTCCCCTTCTCCTGCATCCAAGCCTTTTGCCTCAGTGACTTTGCTGATTGGGCTGGGAGCAGGATGCTGGGAGCACAGCAATGGCACCAGAGGAACAGGCAGGAACTGATGCCCAGGAGGTTCCACCTGGACAGGAGGCAGAACTTCTTCCCTGGGCAGGGACTGAGACCTGAACAGATTGTCCAGAGAGGGTGTGGAGTCTCCTCACTGGGGATATTCCAGACCCCTCTGGACACAATCCTGTGCTCTGGGCTGGCCCTGCTGGAGCAGTGAGGTGGGACCANGGTGGGACCAGTGACCCACTGTGGGCTCTTCCAGCCTGAGCCATCCTGTGCCACACACGTGTTTTCATCATCTGTGTTAAAATCCTAATTTAGAAGTTACTCATGAACTCAATGTTAAATTCTTGGTGTGTTGTATAGAGACTGAGGAACGAGGGGAAGTCTCCAGAGTACAAATGCTTCAGCTTGCAGTCTCCAGTGAGACAGGAGGGGCACCTTCCCTCCCAAAGAAGGTGCAACAGGATCAGAAAAGGTGGTATTGTAAATATTCCTGTGGTGGTTTGAACTTGTCTAAAGGATATTGATATGAATATCCATCTCACATGAGAAGGTAAGGACTGTCCAGAAGGGCTAAAGCAAGCTGCTCATTGGAGGGTTGGTGCTGAATATGAGATTTGGAGATTGGATCTCATCCCCAGCCCTGGTTCCTGGATTGTTATCACCTCCCTTTTTTCTGATGGTTCCCTGTTTTTTTCGAGGGAGGAGAACAATTTGCAATGGAGTCACACTGAGGTGTTCTTCCTCTGTTGCCAGAAGTCTCATTTTGCTTTTTATTGATTACAGGAGTTGAGTGAGTGACTGCTTCAAGTGCAACAGTGTGGCCCTGGTGTCCTGTGAAACACATGGGCCCAGGAGAAAGGCCTGAGCTGAGCCTCAGCTGGTGTCCCCTGAGGTCACACCAACCACACCTGCTCAGGCCAGCTGAGCTCCTGTCTCCTGTGTGCAAAGCTAAGCTCTTTGCCTAAAGGGCAGCCCCAGCCAGGCTGAAGGACTTGTTCCCACATGGGATGGATGCTTCTGTACTTCCCATGTAGTTTTTTGAAATGTTTGCATCAGCTCACTGATGTAGCCTTGAGAAAGAGAGGAGGGAAGCCTTCCCTGAGGACTCCAGGGGTGGGTGTATCCTTTAACAACCCCAGAAGGGGCATGCTGGCTTCCCATGGTGAGAGTTTCCTGAAGGGAGAAGCTGATCAGCTTCCCAGGGTCACCGAGTCCTCTGGCACTTCTGCTTTGTGAGGATGAGTGTGCCAGGGACTCCGAGGCTCAGATGGTCTGTGTTCCAGAGAGTTACAGCCCCAGTTCTACAGCTGGGGAGAGGCAGCATAACCCTCCTTTACTGCCTTCCCCTGTCTGAAGCCTCAGCCCGGGCGATTTGTTTATCAGCCCTTCCACATGCCTCGTTTTACAGCAGGAAAATTCAGCGTGCTACAATGCCAGTGAGAATGACGTTTAATTTTAGCAGACACCTCCTTGCTGCGTGTGGGAAGATGGGTTTTGCTGAAGCACACAATAAGGCTGTTATCGAACATTCCCATGCTGGTGTGAATTAGAAGCAGCGCAGTCTGAAAAATCAGCAGAGCTGCGCCCAGTTTAAACCAGCCTGCTTTCAAAGTCTGCACCAGGGGCATTTTGCATGTGCTGTCCCAAGAGACAAAGGGAGGACTGAGGGTCATATTTTCTCTGGAGCCACATCAGTTTATATCTGCTGAGCCCCTGACTTGGAATGCTTATTCCACCAAGTGTGCCAGGTTTGCTGCCCTGTTCTGCAATAAATGCCTAAAGACTCATTGCAGTGCCTGAATCAGTTAATAAAAACAGGGCTGGATACACCAGTGACCAAGCAAAAAAAAGGATCAGTTTCTGGGGAAAGAAGGGCTTTTTTGGATAACCTCTACGGGGAGGGAGAGGAAGGGGAAGGGAGGGAAGAACAGCGCATGAAGGAGCTGTGCAAGAGTGAGTGCAGAGGAGGATGAGTCACCTTCAGGCTTTGGCTTGGGTGGCAAGGGAAGCGCTTCCACCTCCAAAACGCCTCCTCCCCTTGCTTTTTCGCTGCCTTGCTGCGCTCAGGCTCTGCAGTGACTCCCAGTTCTGGGCTCAGAGAAGGAGGGAGGCAGTGCCCCAGCGTGGGAAGGGCAGGGCAGGAAAGCACAGCACCTCCCGTGGGGATGGCACAGCCCTGTGCCACCAGTGGCTGTCAGAGGACTGGCCACGGGGCTCAGGCTAAGCCTGACTCCCTCATGTTTTATGCAGTCAATTAGCACTCACAGCACTGGGGGAGGCAGCACCAGCAAACCAAAGCATCTCCAGTTCTTTGCACTCGACTTTGCTTGCTTCATGTCCCACACAGAGAAATTACCCCAGAGAGCCCCCAGCTGAGATGTTCACAGCTGCCTGTTTCCAGTACTGCCATCGATACCCAGCTCTGGGGGCAGCAAGAGGGATATTTCCCCTGGTTTGAACGGTGACACTCAGACATAAAGTCTCAGTCAATTGTCTGGGCCCTGGTGAGCTCTTTATTTTGTCAGTACAAAACCAAGGCACTGCTAACTGGTGATTCATGGTAGAGCTGACAGGCACAGTGACTCACCTCCCAGTAACACTGGTTTGTCTCCAAGGTCTGTGGGTTTGCTGAAGACATCCAACTTTCAGGTGGGTAAACTTAGGTGAGATGAATCTTATCCCAGGAGGCAATTTCTGCTGCCATCTCTTGCCTTCCTCTGCAAACACCTCCAGTGAGAGCTGTGTGGTGACTTGGGAAGAAATGTGCTCCTCAGGATGAAGCAGCAGCTCTGAAATGGATATTGTGAAGTGTCAGTGGCTCTGCCCATGGACCTGTGGCCAGCTTGTAAGAGAGTAACTACTAGACCTGGACTGGGGGGATGTCAGGAGTAGAAACCCACCAGTCTGAGTGCTCAGCTTGCTTTTACACACAGGAATTAACTTACAGACTGATCTATGGGGTTACTCTGAAATCCACAGAAGAGTTTTCTCTATATGTGCAGAAACTTTGCCTGTCAGAGTGAAGCAGAGTGATCAGGTGGCCAAATCAACAAGAAAGACAACCAAACCAAAACAAGCCCCTCAACATGATATAAACAGCACTATTGTTTTGGAAATACCCATCTCTTATGGCTGCTTAAGAATAAAAATGTATTTCTCTAAAAGCAAGAAGCCTTCATGCATAGGTAAGGTATTTTTTCCAGACCACCAACACCAGTTTTGGTGTCAGATGTGCTATACTATCAAAACAAATGCACAAACACGCTAGATGCAAATAGTTACTCCTAAATTCCTATTTATTCCTAACTTGAAACCAGCTGGCTGGGTGTCTGTTCAGTAAATCCCAATCTAAGCAATGTTACATGAGAGATCAGTCCACGGGTTTTAAAGAGAGCTGAGGAAAGTTGCTCATGTTCATAAATATTAAATTATTTGTTTATTAAGGGTTTGCTCTTATTAAACTGTTGAAAAGTTGCTTATTTGAACTTGTTCTGCCACTGGCAGAAAAATGTCTTCAGAAGCTGAAATTTAATATGTAGAAACTTCTTTACAATCATGGTGCAGAGATTTGTACTCATGGTACTCCTGTGCCACTGACATAATGTGGATTTTTCCAAATCTGCAGCACATTACAGGCCTCTAGTGGTAGAAATAATAAAAGAAAAAATTCAGCTTAGGATCCATCCTAACTGTAACACTTCCTGATGGTACTGAATTCCAGTCTTAATAAATTACATAATGCTTTCTGTTTATAGATTTGGCCTTGCAGTTTGCTCACCTGAGGGAAATGGAAATTCAGCAGAGGTCAGAGTGACAATTCTCTGTTAATCTGGAAAAAAAAGAAAAAGTAAACTAGATTTTTTTAAAAGAGAAAAGCACATGGTGCATTGCCCTAGTCTTGCTCAATTAATTTATTAATTGCAGTAGCCATTAGAGGCAGAATGGTGTGAGTCTGGCAGGTTACAGCCATGCCACACCACACCTGCCTGGGCTCCAGCCTTACCACCCCTTTTTCTGCCAGGTCTGTGTGGGCACAGGACTCTGCCAGTCCATCTCAAAGCCTGGTTGCTGTCACCTCCCTGACAGAATTGGGTGAGAGTTGTCCAGGAGCATCCTCCTTCCAGCCCTTGCAAAAGGAACATATCCTCCTGCCAGGGCTGATCTCACAGCATTTAACATTTCATTTACTCAGCACAAATCAATTTCTTTTGCATCAGGTACAAGGCAGTGACTAAGCAGTTCCCACAGGGTTATTTGGTGATTTGGTTTTTGGTTATCTGCTTTTTTATTTTGCTTTTAAAATTACAGTTTTTCACTAAGATTACTAATAATACTTTCAAACTCTTCATTTCTGAGATAAATATGATGCAAACTTATGCTTCTCAAAAATCTCAGCATTTTACTAAATTTTATAGAAGTTAACACTGTGGAAAGGAGTACTGTATGTAAAAAAAAAAGGTGAGAAGTGTCAGAAGTGACTGAAGTTTTTTCCCCCCTTATGTGTTTTTTAATTGGAAAACAGGGTTTGGTCATTGGTCACTGCATTTTGGTGGAAAAGCAGGCAAATTTGAAAGGCTTCAGAAGAGGGCAAATGAAATGCTGTAAATCTGGGGACTAAAGAGCTGTGGATGAAAGCTTAAGATCATCAGAATCTCTGTGTGAACAAGACCATGGAAGAAATGATGGCAGGAGAGGGTAAAATTCTGTTGAGGGTGGCATTCAAATCAGATGATATTTGGAAGTGAATGCATTCCTTTAAGATGCATCATCTTGGGCTTAAAGAGTCTTTAGGCCCTCTCTTGGATCTGTGGAAGGGGCCTGGTCTAGTGGAAGGTGCCCCCTGCCCATGGTAGGGGTGTTGGAACTGGGTGATCTTTAAGCTCATTCCAACCCAGGGCATTCTATGATTTAGTCCTGTCCAGGGGACTCCAGGGAATGTGTGAGTTGGACCATTTTGGTACAAATAGTGCCAGCATTTATCAAACAATCCTACTCATGATCCACAGTGGAAAAAAAAATCTTTCATTCAGCACAATAGTCCAGTTGCAGGGCATCCTGAGTGAGACCTCAGAGTTCTGCAGCTTCCTCAGGAGAGGAGGAGGGGCAGGCACTGAGCTCTATGTGAGCAGGANGGGGCAGGCCCTGAGCTCTGCTCTTGTGACCAGGGACAGCATCCAGGGAACAGCTGGAGCTGTGTCAGGGGAGGGTCAGGGTGGATATCAGGGAAAAGTTCTTCCCCCAGAGGGTGTCAGGCACTGAACAGGCTCCCCAGGGAATGGTCACAGCCCCAAGGCTGCCAGACCTCCAGGAGTGTTTGGACAATGCTCTGAGGCACTGGGTGGGATTGTTGGGGTGTCCATTGGTGGACCAAATGATCCTAGAATCCAAGAGAGTCTATGATTCTATTGCCAAATCAACTTTTTAAACAGATTTCTTGCAGCTGTTAAATGTTCCCAAGTATAGAAGAAGAGACTGTGATGTGTGAGACATGGCTGAAGAGTCATGGCTACATGGCAAAAAAGACCAAAATCAGTTAATAAAATAACTGGCATAAGTCCCTAGTCCACAGCTGAGCCCTGGCATCCATGGCTGATTTCCAGGTAGCTCAGAGAACATGAACATTTGCCTGGGATCTACAGGATATCTCTGATAATCCATTTAACTGTGTTACAAGGGCCCCAACAGAACTGATCTCCTGGCAGTGCCAAGGGGTGGGTTAATCTATTAATTCAGGGCCACAGCTGGTGTGTCCTCTTTATAAGAAATCAGTGCCATTCATGGGGTGGGAACCTTGCTGCACCCCTCCCACAGTGCTGAGGGAGTGTCACCAGCTCCCCACGACACAACTCTGAGATCTCAGATGTGACATGAGGCCCTTCTCTCATCACTTTTTACCTGTGGCAGCTGTTTTTGGGCTGCTCCTGGGGAAGGGGCTGGCCAGGTGAGGCCGTGAAATCCTGAAGTGAATACTTGTGTAAGCAGATGGGAGGGATCTAGAGGTGAGTTGTGTGGAGGGCAATTCTGCCACTGCAGAAACCAGCCCAGTGAGTGCCTGAGCTGGCACTCAGCAGAGTCCTGAATGCATGCATTTGGTGATGGTTTTGCAAGGGGCAGCAGGACACCTCCAAATCTCTCTTTAAATCTTCTTCCTTACCTACTTAGTACAGAGCTGGAACCATCAGCCTGGGGCTCAGCAAATTATCCTAATTTCAGTGCACAATCTCTGTAGTCTTAAGGAAGCCCATGAGCCACGTAGACATTTTCTTTTGGTAAAAGGAGGCTCATTTTTCTTCTGCTTTCTCTATATCATTGGATTGGGCCTTGCTAGCTACAGAGTCATTTTATTATATTTTAATTGTCTAAATCTCCTCCTGACAGAAAGTCATTAGAAGGCTTCCTTCATCTGCTGTAAGACAGATGAAGACAGATTGTGCACCCTCCCTTATTTTAACAAACAGATGAGACAGGGCTATGTGACCTGCATCCTCAGAACCAGGCATCCTTTCCAAGGTCAGTGCCTGCTCTGCACTCCCCCGTGTCTCCCGTGGCAGAGGTCAGTGCTTTCCTCTCAGAGGGCTGGTTTGTTGCCTTCAAGCTGAGAGAACACTCTGTCATTGTGTTTTTCCCACACTGGTGTGTAGAAGGACGTGTCTCAAAGCACTGCAGGGCAACAAGGACAAACCCACAAACCAAAGGAGCGTGTGCAGTCCCAAGTGGATCAGTTCCAAACCCCTCACAGTGGTCCATCCTTAATGGAAGGATGAAGTCTATTGAAGTACAGTGAGCTAGCCCACATCATCCCTCAGGATTTGGCATGTAGCCTGGAATGATGGCAGGACCTGTGCCTGTAGGCCAGGTTAACTTTCCCTGCTACGTAATGCAGTTGCAGGGAGATGGAAAACAGGAGGAGAGGGAATTCCTGCATGTTACTCTGGCTCATTTATTGCCACCTTTACCAGGACTGTACTTGCCAGCAGCAGCAATGATATTAACAGTTCTTGCCATGAACAGATTGCCTTTCTGTAAAGATCCCTGAGAATAAAGCAGTAATTAAACCTCATAATGCCTCGGGGAGTTGCAAACGAGTCACGTCACTTTTATGATGCAGCTCTGCAGCTGTTTGTCCGTGCATGGCCCTTCTTTTACTGACTGATTCACCACAGACCCAAGGAATCTGAACTGGAGGAGTCCCAAGCACATTCTTTTTCTGCAATAAATGGAGGGGGAATGGCAGTTTTTTCTCCAGTGAATCTCCCATGCTGTTGTCAGAGAATCCCAAAATGGTTTGGGATTGGAAGGGACCTTAAAGATCATCCAGTTTCAACCCCTTGCCTTGGGCAGGGACACCTTCCACTAGGACCATGTTGCTGAGAGCCCCTGAGCAAAACCTGGCCTCGAGGACTTGAACAGAGTGTTCACACTTTAGGAGCAATACAGAAAATCCAGCCAAGTCCTGTTCAGTAGAGATGCTGCTATTTTTTTTTTTCCTGTGTGGAGGAGTTTGTTCCCTCAGTAAGGCTTTAATGTCACTGTCTTTTGTCATAAGTTACTCTAACTGAAGGTGAAATCTTCTATTTCACACATAGATACAGATTCAGGATGGACCATGACAAAACTGGGGATTTTTTTTTGCTGTTGTAAATATAAGGCAATTTCAGGGAGGTGTCTGCTGTTCTCCACACAGTAATTGCTTTAGAGAACAGAGATCAGAACACTCTGTGCTGCCTATTGGCTCCAAAATCCACCATTGGAAGTTGGAGGGTTGAACTGCTCATTTTCTGGCTCCTATAAATATCTGCTCTATTTGGCTTCCAGATCACTGGGAGCAGATGTACCAGATCATTAGAGGAGGAAAGAGGATTTTGCATCCTCAATTTTTATTGCTGCCATAAATACTTTGGTAGTCACTGCACAGGGAATCAGAGTGTGCAGAGCCTGAATCTGCATGGTAGGCACGATCCAGTGCTTTGCAGGCATGGGCAGGAGAACAGCAGCAGCAGGCAAAATGGGAATAAAAGTGAAGTGGGAAGAGCTGGGGACACATCATGCTCTGGTTGGCCACCACAGGTCAGTGATTTGCAGGCATAATTATGGTGAAAGGTTTGATGATGAAAAGGAGCCATACTAATTTCTGTGGGGAGGTTTCTCCAGCTGTAGGGCAGGAACAGAAGGGGATGAAAGCACAGTACCATCATAGAGGGATCCAGGTAAGTTGAATTTGGTGGACACATCTTTTCAGAAGGAGAATTATATGGGTATCAGCCAGGCAGGCAAACAAACAAAAAAAGAAGGGTTGTGTTAGACTTGCAGAATCCCCATGAGGCTGACTGATGTTGGTGTGGTAATTCAGAGCATCTGATTTTAAAAATGCACATTGTTTTCTTTCAACAGCAGCATTTCAGTTACAAGAGCATCCTCTTTCCTACAGTGTGAACCCCAGACATTTGCAGGTGGCCTGCACGTTTGTGCACCATTTAATGTCTCTCTTCAGCTTCTGAAGTAGCATCTGGTATGACTGGCATGTTTGATCAGCTGAGTGCACATAGTGGAGCAATATCAGAAACTAGAGGGAAAGAAAAGGAAAAACAATCCCTTCTCCAATGGCAGTGGCTGTTCAGTGGCAATTTCTGTTATGTGCTCTCTCTCTCTGATAGAAAGAGCTGGTCAGAATTAATTTCTCAGCTCAGTGCTGTTGGTGGGTTTGTGTGGGAGTGAAATGGAAGAGGAAAGTTCTCAGAAGCACTGAAACATTCAAGTATTACCAAGAGACAGGTACATAAAGATTCTGTATTCCCTTGATTTCAGAGGGGGAAATGAGAGACAGCAGTCATCAGCACTGTACCCTCATTACATGGATACTGCACTAATTATAGCAGGAATTAAATCTGTGCTTTACCCATGGCTCCAGCATGTTGGGAATGCCACGAGGACTGGGTTTGGAGATCCACAGGCTGCTTCTATTGAGCCCTTGGACAATCAAGTTCATTCTGTGTTCTTTGTAGAGCTTTAGGACTAGAACAATATCCCTAGCATCCCTTGGATGTCTAAATGAAGGCTCATCACCTTCTCTTTCTTTTGGCTTCTCACTCCTCTTATGCCAAGATCTTGGCATAAAAACCTTGTTGCTACTGCAATGCCTGAGGTTTGGGTTTTGGTTAATTTGTTTTTTGGTTTGTTTTTTGTAAGAGATTATTACCCAATTGATCAATACATAATTTTAAGCTCAGTCCTGCACAGAATTTACAGGAATCCTTTGTCTATTGGAACAGTGGGAGCTCAGGTGAGACACCTCGGAGCACCCTGAATGTCAGCACATTCCTCTGTGTGGACAGCTGGATCAGCCCTTGGAACTCCCTTAAGCCTTGCAGAAGTCCATTAGGTGCAGACACTCAAATTTAGGGCTTTAATTAGATGATTCACAATTGAAATTACTAGCCCAAGGTCACAAAGACAGCAGCCCCAGAGTCAGAAGTACCCTAGTTTGCACCCAAATGGGTGGAACATGGCAGATTTGGCACTCCACTCACTGCAGGTCACCTTCACCACACTCCCATGGGAGAGACAAGGTTTCCTTCTCCTGTACAGCTCTGGGAACTGAGGCATGGAGGGGCTGAATGACTTTTCTGAGACCCCCATGGATTAATTAAACTAAAAAATCTATGCTAATAAAATTAAAATATTGAGGTTTAAGACCATAATTTACACAAGGGTTGATGCAATCTCCTAGTGCTATGCACAGAGACAGGCTGCTCAGTACCTCTGCCAAAAATCCCTTCCTGTCATCTCTTCTAAACCTTTCAAGGTCTGTGCAAGTGGTTGCATGGTGCATAAGCAAGGCAATCAAGAAAGAGAATCCCTGTGCCAGAAGCATCTTCAGCTGCTTCACTTGCCTCTAAAGGGCTTCTTTTTGCTCTAAATTGATATGAGTTTGGATTTATTTTTTATGCACAAGAGCTTTGTAGACTATTGTGACCCAAATGTACTGAAAAGTTTGGTGAGGTCTTCAGAGTGTCTAGTGATGGCTGATTGTCACCTGAAACCACTGTATTTCCCCAGAAGCATATATAAGCTGGTAATTGCATATTGGCAAAACTAACCCAGCCATTCAATTATTATTCTGTGGGAAATTCTATTGCTGTAAAAACATCTATCATTGTGTTTCCCATTGTTGAGAGAATGCTCATAAAACCAGCTGTCATTTATTTCTGTTGCACGCAATTGAGAGCTGAGGTGGTTGTTAAAAAGTGTGAATTAGGGGAGATGACATGAACCTCCCTTGGCAGTTTATTCTCAAAGATCCCATTTCAGGAGTTCAGAGCTTGCTTGAACACTCTTGCCAAGGAGCAAGGTAGTGCTTCATCTGCTGGAAGTGTTGACAAAATGATCCTTGAACTTCTCGTGACTCGTAAATCTGTTATCCCATAAGCAGCTTTGGTAGCAAGAGTGCAGATAGATATGAGCTGAGTAAGAGATCTGTGGGTTTGTCACCTTCCTTCCTATTCTGTGGCATCCTCGGCTCTGATATTTACCTCTCACAGAAGCCAGTTCCATACATAAGTTACCAGTAGTTTTTATTATCTGCATATAAAACACTGCATCTGAATATCTGCATGCATCAAACACTTGAGCAGTTTGGTCCACTTGAATTGCACAGGAAATGAATTTGATGCCATTCAGAAGTTCCAAGGACAAGGGGTGTGCAAGTTTGGGAGGGTATCTGGCCACATCAAATCTCTGAGTGTGTGCTGGTAGCTAAGGTTGTGGTGCCTTAAGGGTTAGATATTCTTTGACCCAGCTTGAAATTCCTGCTGCTATTATTTGGTGTTTTGTTGATTTGAGCAGGTTGGTGATATCACTTGAAGGTGTTTTCTGCTCCAGAAGGGATCAGAGAATCACAGAATGGGTTGGAAGGGACCGTAAAGGTCACCTTGTTCTTCTCCCTGGAGAAGGGCAGGCTTTGGGATGACCTCACTGTGGCCTTCTTGTCCCTGAAGGAAGCCCATAGGGAAGAGGGAGAGAGACTATAGACAAGGGCCTGGAGTGACAGGACAAAGGGCAGTGGCTTCACCCTGACAGAGGGCAGGGTTAGATTGAATATCAGGAAGAAATTGTTCCCTGTGAGGGTGGTGAGGCCCTGGCACAGGTTTCCCAGAGCAGCTGTGGCTGCCCCATCCCTGGCAGTGTTCCAGGCCAGGTTGGATTGGGCTCTGAGCAACCTGGGATAGTGGAAGGTGTCCCTGCCCATGGCAGGGTGTTGGAACTGGATGATGTTTAAGGTTTCTTCCAATCCAACCCATTCTGCGATTCTGTGATTCTGTAATCTGCCCAGTCTCTGCTGTGGCATTCAGAGCAGCACCATGACTTAGCCTGTGTGTCCAGATGAGAGTGGCCCCCTGCTCCTTGTCTTTCTCAACCATTAAAAACAGGTCTCCTCTGGTAATGTGTGCTTTTAGTACAGCTCTGGTTGGAAGCAACAGCAATCATAGGACCAAAGAGCAAAAGCTGCATGGCCTAGGAGCCCTCAGGATTGTTTTACTGTGGGTATTTGGTATCGATAATGACACTGTGGCAATCACCTCTAAATTATGCTGGAAGTTTTTTTATTAGTTAAAATATTTTTTAGTCTCTGATGGAGTTGTCTGAGCTGTCACACACTCTACATAACTGAGTTCCTTATTACTGTGCCTGTCATTCATGTCCCTGCAATCCCCTGTTTTCTTCCTGGGTCAGTGAATGAAAAACCCAATTCACTTTGGCATTCAGAGTTCCCCTAAGACTATTTCAGTGAAGGAACAATGTTGGGGTTTTTTTTCAGCTGATTTCTTGCTGAAAGTGAAAGCCCTGAGGCTTTTGTGTGGGGTCCCTGCAGAGCTGCCCTCACAGCTGTACTGACATTCATCAAAGGACACCCATTCCTGGAGTGTAAAAGTACCACGTCACGGTTGACATCTCTCCATCTGCCAGCCGTGCTCCTGAACATCTGCAACAGCACCACTGAGAATACTTCAGGAACAGGGAAGGTTTTAAAAAAATAAATATGTTTCATAGTATTAAAAAAAAAAATCCAGTTTATGTGAACAGTGAAATAGTTTGCCCCAAATGAAATTTGTAGAAATTCACTGCAGGTGTTTGGTTTTTTTTTCACCATGGTAGAAAACATCTGATGGAAAAGTTTTGTGTCTGTAATTCTGAGTCAATATAAATAGCTCAACAAACATTAATCAAATTACCAGGCAGATATAAAAAAAATATAGTTCCATCTGAATGTGACAAATAGAAAGGACTGGTCTGATTTATCACTTCCATAGGTTCACACAGATAAATCATTCAACCTTTTTTAGGACTGGGGCACCAAAAAATATATAAAGGAAACCTGCTGGTTCATGAGCAATTAGAAAACTTCAAAAAAAGGTCTGTACAGGAAGCTCTGAAAACAAAAACAAAAACAAAAACAACCCCAAACCAAAACAGAAAACCAACCAACCAACCAAACTGAAAAAGAGTGTAAAGCTCACTATGATTGCAAAGTTCACTATAATTGTCTCCCTGACCCTGGATCAGCAAAAAACCCAATATGATACCAAAGGTCAGTCAAACCCTCTTCTAAATTGGATTGCCCTTCTAACCCCCTGACCCCCCAAATGCAAAACCTTCATCCTAAATCACCTTTCCCCAACATATTTATTTAAATTCTTTCATGGTTTCCATAAATCACAGGAATGCAGTAGCTGTGCAGCAGCATCAGCACGTGATGTGTTTCAGTGAGAAACTCCCAGCACATGATATGCCTAATTCCTAAAGCTGCTTTGAAAAGCTAATCTTTGGTGCTTTGCCCTTCAGAAAGGTTTGTCATGGATCTGGGGACAGACACAATGCGATGGTATGAGAAATGGTGCTACCCTCTATTTTATTTGGAGTTTGCTCATAATCCGTGTCCCCTGGGAAAAGAAGAGGACATATCCACACCCCAGGTGACCAAGCTGAACCCCATCATTTGGCTTTGAGCTGTTTCTTGGAGAGTGGGGGTACAGGGTCCTGGTTCTGCACTGGTGCCCCCACATGGGACTGAATCACTGCAGCTTTCTGCATTTTCCCTGGATGCAGTTGCTGGAGATCACTTGGTATCACTGCCACACCCCTCCAAACATTTTCCTGTCTGATTAAAAATGGCAAATGTGACTCCCCCAAGGACACAGGCTGGATATGAGGGGGTGATTCCAGCTGAGTTTTCTCTCTCTTCTGTGAGTGAGTGAGTGAGTGAGTCCCCACTGTTCTCTGCCCCATCACTTGGTGGTCTGGGCCAATTTTGAGCACACAAAAGGCTTGCTGGCAGCCCCCTGTGCTGGTCGGAAGGAGTGCTCCAAACAGACTGGTTTCCAGCCCTGATCCCTCGTCTTTCACTATCTGCAAAGCTGTCGTGGCATGTCCTGAAGAAGCCTGCAGAAGAAACGCTGGCCCGGTTCCCACTTGGCCAGGCTCCCGAGCGTGGCACTAAAGGTCAGTGGTTCACTCCTGTGGAATCCCAGCCCTCTTCCGCATTCATTTCCCTCTTCTTTCCAGTCCCCTAATCTGATAAACCGTGTGGGGAGAGGCAAGAGCGGGCGGGGGAGGAGAATGTGATGTAACCTCTCACTCCGGCAAAGTTGCGCGACAGCCCGGCGGTGCCCGCGGCTGGCGGCGGGGTTTTGGTGGCCGCCGCTGGGAGGCTGAAGAAGAAGGCATGAAGATCCACCACGGCCGAGGGAGACCTGGCAGGTGATGTACCCACCTCCCTTGGGGAGAGGAAAGCTGAGCGCGGTCTGCAGCTCCTTGTCCTGCCGGCTCTGCCCGCCCCGCGCCCGGCTGGGGACGGCCCTGGGGAAAGGGATGCTCGGAGCCAGCCTGCGGTGAGTCTGCTCCTCCTTCCTGGCTCTTCCCGGCGGGCCGGGGGGGGAAGTGGAGTGAGCTGGAATTGTTCGGGGGCATGTAACCGTGTGGAATCCCTGCTGGATTGACTCTGAGCCAGCCGATAATCACAGACTAATCTGGGTGCTGGCAGGGGCCACCCGGATTACAAGGGCATGTGGCTCTGGGTCAGGGTGGGTGTGGCACCTCCCAGGGGTCTCGGGCTTTGTCTCAGAGGAACAACCAAAAAAAAAGGGGTTGACTGCAAGGATTAACTGCAGGAGAGAAATTTAGGGGGGTGTTTCACCGACACGATGTTGGGCGTGGATGTCACAGTCTGTGAGGAGGAGTCAAAGGAGAAAATGTGCTTTTCTCAATGCCAGCAGGAGATGGAACTGGGAGGAAGCTGGTCCTGGGTGTTTGCTAATGGAGAGAACTGGATCAGGGAGCTCAAGCTGTTGAAACTAACTGCAGAATAGTGTTTTCTAGGAGAACTTCCAAGTGCCTTTGGAAACATCTCCCTGCTAAAGGAAAGAAGGGAAGAGGAGGATCATCATAATATGTATGAGTATTCTACTTTATATACTATATTACAGAATCTATGCAAGATAAAACAAAATTAATGTATAAACTGAGGCCTCAGAAAACCAAGTAACCAGCTCTGTTAACACCTCTGGAGCTGCAGCTGTGCTGAATGGATCCCTAGCTGCCTTCCAGCACTGGGAATATCCAATACCTGCAGAGGGATGCAGTTATGACATCTGGTGTGTGTCCTCACATGAATGTTGTGTCCACACTGCTTCAGGAAAAAATGCCACATGACTTAATTTCCCAATGGTACTGGCAGTTCTCTCCTTGCTCTGTCAGATCACATGCATCTGCTTCAGAGCATTTTTTAGAGGTGAAACCTCTATGAAAAATCAAAATCTGGAAATTGAGTAATGAGTTACTTAAATTTATAAACAAATAAAATCTGGAAGTTAAGTTGCTAATCGTTTTAAGGGGGGGGTTCTCTTTCTTCCTTTTTTAAAGGGGACTTTAATCCTGGTCTAAATTTAAATTTTTAGAAAGCTAAAACTTTTGTCCTTTCATTAGGTCCTGAGCCTATGTCTAAAGAACCTCCTAATTCTAGACTCAGTCAATTTAATTTCTTTCCAGAACTCGGGATGGCTTCAATTTGGCAGAAAACTCAGGAATTCTACACCTGGGTTCTTGAAAGTGGAGGTAGGTAGAGATGCTGTCTAAAATGGGAATTTCTGCATGAATAGCATGATCATGAAAGCCAAACCCAGAAGGAATGCAATCCTTATACAAGCCCACATTTTCTTCACTGGGCAGATTTCCACTTTTCCTTCTCCATAATCATAAACTTCCCTTTAGTCTTGAAACATATCTCACTGACTTTCCAGTTGGATCTCAGTAAGGAATGAAAGGATGGGGGATTTCCCAGTGGACTCTGACAAGACCAGGAGCAATAAATGCTTGGGATTGCCTGTTAAGTCTGGAGTAATAAAGGAAGTGATTTTTTAAAATGCATATTCATGTGTCATGGGAAAGCTTAGTTGACCAAAGAGTTAATACTTGGGGGTGGAGTAACTTTGTGATGCCAGTGAAACCTGTTATCAAAGGGAATACTGGCAGTAACCACTCCTCATTGCTTGAGATTTGACACTTTGCAGTGAGGAGACACCAGATCTTCAGTAGTCAGAGGCTCAATTTAGTCCCAAAGACCTCTGTTGTATTTCTGCATGTAAAGAAAAGCCACAAAATACCATGAAGGTAGAACAGCAGGCTTGCATGATGGCTTTGGCAGGAGGAGGACGTGGGGAATAATGCTCAGACTGTAAATGTTTCAGGACTTGAATTTCACAAGAGAGTGTCAATTGGGGTTCAGGACTGCTGACAAACTGTTAAATCCAGAAATGGAATATCAGAGAGGTCCTGACACAGCCCATAACAGCCATCATAAAGAACTGGGAGGTTTAGAAGGGATGGGGATTAACAGAGTTGTCCGGACTGGTGTGGCATTTATTAAAAAATGAGGGAGTTTGGCAGAGCAGTGATCACACTGGGAACAGGAAAGGAAAGCATGAATGGCACCTGGGATGTTTTTGCTGACATATCCTGGATGATAGCAGGATTAGGAGGAGGTGGCATGACAGAAAAACTGTTGAATTTCCCTTTAGTGCAGGACTGAAGAGCTGTTTCAGCAGGGATAAGTGTTTTGGCATTTCCCAGTAAATTCATGCTTTTTAAGTGAGTCCACTCTATGAGCAGGTATAAAAATGAAGGAGTGGAGAATTTCAGATGTCCTAAGGATTGTAAGGAAGCAACACCTGTGGCTGAAACACTTTTATTATTTAGCTGTAAAGATTTACACTCCTGAGGAGCCACTGTAGCTTTGGCTGCTCCTGTGCCGCCCTGCACAGCGTCTGGGATTGCTTCTATTGCCCAGGGAGGGCTCCAGCTCATCCCAGGAAAGATCTGCCTTCCAGTACTGCAGTCCATACTCAAAAATTATGCTAAAACCTTTGTGCTATAGCCTTTTGGCAGAGCCAGAGCAGAAGGACTGAGGTACAGCTTTGCAAAGACACAGAGACACCAATTTTCCTTCTGCCAGCGAGCGCGCCGAAGGGAAACAATTAAACACAATTCAATACATCTGCCCTGCACTGTGTGCAGGTGCCAGCTGTGCCTCTGTGTTTTGCTTCCCAGATCCCAGGACAGACCCATGGCCTCTGGTGTACTCCCCAGTTCCTGTCACCCTGATCTTCACCTCCTACCTGTCCATGGTGGCCCTGGGGCCATCCTGCATGCGGCGGCGGCGGCGGCTGGAGCTGCGGGCTCCGCTGCTCGCCTACAACCTGGCCATGGTGGCATTGTCCAGCTACATGTTCTACGAGGTGAGGAGGCAGGATTGGCTCCTAGGGAAGCACCTGGGAAGGGTTTGAACTCCAGAGCCTCCAGATTCCAGGGTTTGGACAGCTTTTTGCTGATGGAGTCTGTGGGAGCTGGCTTGGACATGTCCATGTGTTGCCACAAGAGGAGCAGTATTGTCCTGCTGTACTTGATTTCCTCCTCCATTTCTCAATCCTCTTGCCATTCATGACATTCACATGGGATTTCATTCACCATGAATAAATTATTGCATGTTGAGATCTCGCCATTAGGCACAGAGTGTGTGGAGGATGTGGAACAGCCTCATTTCACCTCGAGTCTGGTGGTGGGAGATCTCATACAGTCTCTGAGGATGAGAATCTCTGGTCTAGTGGAAGGTGTCCCTGCCCAAGGCAGGGGGTTGGGACTAGATGATCTTTAAGGTCCCTTCTAAGCCCTTAACATTCTATGATTTTCCAGAGCTGGTAGTTCTCTCCAGGAGTACCACTTTTCCTTCGTGCTGCTGAGAGTGTAAAGAACTTTTTTTTTCTGCTTGCTCTTAGTGCATAAGCCTTTCCACAAACCTGTTTCCCCTAGTTTGTGTAGGCCACTGAAAACTCTTCGAGGGAACATGGTCAAATAGGTTTCAAAAACATTCTGATGCCAACAAATGTGCCCTTTTCATTTGTATCACAAGTGTTACACTAACACAAATTGCTTTTGGGTTTTTTTGAACAAATGCTGCTCCATCTGAGGACAGGTGTGAAAACAGCTTTTCTGTGCTTGATTGTTCAGTTATACTGGTTACCTCATCCAGTTTTTGGCTTTCCAATGAACAGAACAGCCTGGGATCTTTGCAAAGGAGAACAGAATCTCTCAGACAGGCTCAGAAGCTTAGATTTCACTATTCCTGCTGAAGTACTTTTGAGCCCTCCAGTGATTACACAAGATGTTACAAATCTTCCCAGGCCAAATTTGCTTTTTAAGATTCCAACCAGGATGTGAAGTACTTTGTTTTAGGTTTTTTACTATTTGTTCATAGATTTTCTGTCAGTGGCTATTAAAGACCCTGCTGAGACCCTGCTACCTTAGCATTAATATGCCCATCTTTTTTTTTGGAATAGATGGCACTGAACAGTAAATTGATTTCTATTTGATTTTTGTTTGTTTCAGTTTCTGGTCACTTCAGTCTTGGCCAACTACAGCTACCTGTGCCAGCCAGTGGATTACAGCCGGAGTGAGCTGGGAATGAGGGTACAGTTCTGGAGAAAGCTTGCCTTAGGCCCTGCCCTCCCGTGGCTAGGCAGATTCTTTTGTTCATAAATAGCAATTTGCATGGCTAAGAAGGCTTTGACTCCAGTTTGTTGTTGGCTGAAAATCTGTTCCATTAAATTGTCTGCTTCCACAGTTGGTGCACTTTACTTTAGTTCTCTAAAATTAATCATCTCAGTCAATCCAGCCACCTAAATTTGCACTTTGATCACTGCAGAGTGGATGATCTTACCAGCTGAAGTATCAATATTGCAAGTTACCTCTGAAATAGAAGGGATTCTTCACATGGATTATAAGGATTCTGGGTGATCACTTCCAACATGAAAATCAGTATTTATATCCTCTGCCTTGCATGACAGAAATCTTACTCAACACCTCTTTTAGCAGAGGGGTTTGTCTAAAACTATTCCTTGGTCATCGCAGGGGTTGGATCCCAGCAGCATCTGCTTTCCAAAAATGCTGCATGAGTTTTTTTTTCTTCTTTGAATTTGGAGTTACAACGCCTTGCTTTCAACAGATGCAAGCATCATATTATCTTTTCAGTTTTTGAGAGCCTTGCCATAAAAAAAAAAAAAAAGAAGAAATCCCCTAATTTCCCCCTGCTTGCTGCAGACCCCGGGCAGGCAGGGGGGATACAGCGTGCTTGAAAATGTGTTAATTTTGGGTAAAGCTCTAACCGCTGTGCCTTGTGCTGCCCAGCAGATGGCAAGAGTGTGTTGGTGGTTCTTCTTCTCCAAAGTCATCGAGCTGCTGGATACGGTAAGGAGGGCTCAGCTCCTCAGCGGGACCGGGGCTGGAAACAGATCCTTCCTTGTCAGAAAGGGGCAGCGTTCCAGAGCTGATGTCCTGGCTTGATCCTGTATTGATTAGCTGCCTGTCTCCATCCCTTGGCTGCACACACTCCCTCCCCAGCACCCTTCCTGAGGCTGGGCACCGTGCTGGGGGAGAGGCTTTAACCCTGGATGCTGCCAGGGCCCCCAAAATTTTAGCTGCTGGTGCCACCCAGGCTCTGCTATTGCCTGGCTGGTTGATTAACAGTGGGGCAGAACAGGAGCTGCAAGTAGACAAGTCCTGGCATCTGTGCTGCCATGGATTATCCTGGAGCTGTGAGCTAAAGGTTTGTGTCCTGGGGAAATTGAAAGTGCACCTCTTTACAGCTTGTCTTCAGGCCTCCTTCTGCACTGTGAATGAACTAAGTGACTGGACAAGGCCTCTGCTTGGCCAGCAGAAGAGAGCTGTGTCCTAGCCTGAAACTTCACAGCTCTTTGGGGTGTAAGTTGGCAATCCACTGAAATGTGAATACACATGTGGATCATTCCTAGGCCTATTGCCAGGGGTTTGGCCAATCCCTTCTCTGCTTCAGCAACAAAAGCAGCTTTTTGCCAGTCCTGAGTGCCTGAAAAGCGAATTCACTTTTTGTTGGGTGTGTGTGTTTGTATGTGCATGGTGAAATGCAGTGACCTGACACGTATTCATCTGGCAAAACCATTCTCTTTACTAATGCACATTCCAGGAGGGTTTGGCCATTCAGCACAGTGGGTTTTTTCTGTGGGTTATTGTCTGGTAGCAGTAAATATACAACCTGTGTCCTGAAAAGGAGCAGACCCAAGCAGATGTGAATTGTATGGAAGCTCAGTCAGAGTCTCAGATGTGTCCTCTTCGGTCTTTGGGCCCTGAATCCAGAGACAAAAATATTTAGGCCTTGGTGGAAAAAATTCTGTCTTCTAGTTCCCCCTATAAGTTCTATTGCATTTCACCAGTTTTTGTCAAAAGCAGAGGAAATTGGTTTGGGAGATTCAGACTCATCATTAGCTATTTTTATAACTTTTTACTGTGAAATTTTGGTTTAAGCACATCGACTCAAGGCTTTTCTTTGCCTGGCTTCTTTCAGGTTTTCCTAATCCTGCGCAAGAAACAAGAGCAGGTGACTTTCCTGCACATGTACCATCATGGCTCTATGCTCTTCAACTGGTGGTCAGGGGTCAAATACGTGCCTGGAGGACAAGGTATGCTTGTAAGGAATGCTGCTGCAAGAAAACCTTGTATTTCTCATGGCTTTTTTGGGCTGTGGAGGTAGCATGAACAGTGCAGATGGGCTGGCTGGCAGGTAGGGAGCTCACCTACTTCCAAAGGTGAGAGAAGACTGTGCATTTCAGGTGATCCCATCTGCTCAGCTGTTGGGGCTATTTAGGCTGCCATGTTCACTGCCTCACCCAGAATGAGAGTGTGCCATCAGAGTGGGTCCAAACAGAAAAAAATAACATCCTACAGGAGGTCTCTCTATATCTCTTCCCAAAAACAGTGCTCCCTCACTCCCCATTCAAAGGCCCTGGGGCAGCAGCCCAGGTTCTGGCTCTGTTTCCTGCTCTGGCTGTGCCCATTTCTGGGCTGTATCCAGAATCCTGCCCCTTTTTTGCTTAACTGGAAGAGAAGCATCTGGGTACTAAACCACTCTAGGTAGGCTCTCTACAAGATGCTGGGGCATTTCTTTTTGGGAAGTCATTTTGGCTACATGGCCTTGACCAGAATGGTGTGAAATGCTCAGGTCAGATGATCAAAGCCTCTCCTCTGCCTTTGAAGCTCTCCTCTCTCACTGAACACTTGATATGGGACGGGTATTTAGTGGATGCTCCAACTTGGCAGTTCAAGGCCAGATTGGATGGGGCTTTGGGCAACTCTAGTGGGAGATGTGCCCTGAGGGTTGGAGCTAATGGCCTTTAAGGTCCCTTCTGACCCAACCCATTCAATGATTCTGGATGAAGGAAGGGAGAAGCTGAACATGCTTCCAGAGCCAGGTGGAATGTTCATGCACAGTGGGGGGATGTGATGAATTTTGGAAGCATCTTCAGAGAGGCTGTGAGCCCTTCACGGGGTTAGCCTGGAATGGGTCATGTGCCTTGTTCACCCTCACCTCTTCACTCCTCAGCCTTTTTTGTGGGGATGCTGAACTCCTTTGTCCACATCTTCATGTATGGTTACTATGCCCTGGCCAGCCTGGGACCGCGGATGCGCCGGCACCTGTGGTGGAAGCGTTACCTGACCATCCTGCAGCTGGTAATTGGCTCCTGGTGTTCTTCCCTGCCCTCCCACGGGCCAGGTGTGATGGCCCCTGCTGTCTCACCTCACTGGCTCAATCCCTGTTTGCTGCCCATGGAGAGCAGCACATCCCCAGGTGCCCTCATGTGCCACTCTGAGGGGTGAAGCCGTGGGTAACCTGCTCCAAATGCTGCTTTCACAAGACTATCAGTGACCATATCAAACTAATTATCCACAGCTTTGTAATGGGAAGGGAAGAGAAAAATTAGCAGTTGGATTCCTCCTTATTATGTTGTATATGGAACACTGAAAACAGAGCTTGATGTGCAGAGGTGGGGGAGTGATCCAGGGAAACTTTGGATTCTCAATAGGGAGCAGACTGGGGAACCTTGATTCAGTTCCTTCAGAAGGGAAGGGTGTCTAACTGCAGGCAAACAGATGAGTTAAAGAGAAATATGTGAATTTTTTCTCTAGAAAATCCCTTTGGATTTTCTTTCCCTCATCTCTGATAAAGTTAGAAATCCAGAAAACCCTGGGGTTTTAAAGATACAGCATAAATGCAATGGTACAGACAAGGACAGTGGTTGTAGGAGAGTTTTTTCCACTCAAAGAGAGGCTTTGCAAACCAAAAGTATGTTGTTGCAAGGGAAGAGGATATGTGTAAAATAGTGGTGCAGTGAAGGCTGCTCCAGCATCCCCACTTAGCCTGAGTGGCAAAGCAGAACAAGAAAGCATTGCATGAAATAAAAAGGTATTTGTAATGCAAATTATAGCACAGGAAGAAAATATTTAATAGCTTTCTGGTAGGTAGAACTCATTGCTTCAGGGTATTGAGACAGGTGACTTAGTAAAATAAAAAAAAAATTAATATTTAATGCTTAAATGAATAAAGGTAGTATCTGTAGTTCCTCTCTGCAAGCTAAAATACAAATCAAAATAATTATGGGTATAATAACCTGATTACCACTGGGGAAGAGGAATCTCCCACCTTCAGTTTCCTTATTCCAACATCTCAGTTACTGCACTGTGGCAGAGAAATGGGCCAAGGGCAGGAGAGGCTGGATTGGTTAAACCTCCAGGTTTGATGGGCATCGTTCCTGGTGGGAAAACACTGCTAGGCTTGAGAGGCAGGTTCCCAGGGTTAGGGAGAGTTCCTGGGATAGCAGGTTCCCAGAGATGTCAGGAGAGGCAAGCAGGTGATCCTCTGGGTTGAGGACACTGCTGGGATGTTGTGATAGCTGTGATGGTCTCAATGACCATCTGAGGTGTGTCTCATGTAGGTTCCCTAATCTGGCTGCTTCTTTTTTCCACCTCCTCCAGTGCCAGTTTGTGGCCATTGCTGCTCATTCTTCCTACAACCTCTTCACAGAGTGCCCATTCCCTGATGGCTTCAACACTGCAGTCTTCCTCTACATCCTCAGCCTCCTGGCTCTCTTCCTGCACTTCTACCATCGGACCTACGTTAGGGGAAAGCAGGAAAAGCTGACCTAAAGGAAACCAAAGAGGACACAGAGCACAGTCTGATGAACGTGCGTGTTCTCTGCTGCTTGTGACGTGGTTCCAGGCAGAAAATGTATCTGGGGAGTGTGTGTGAGGCTCGTGTCTTGCCTTCAAATATCCCAGGTTAGGGAGAAGAAAGGAATGATGTAAACTCAGGGATTAAGGAACTGAGGAGCACACTTAATTAAGCTAAACCAAGTAGTCACCAGCATAGCAGGCTTTGGGACATTTGCCAGATAAGTCTTTTTCCCTTTCATCTTTAACTCAGTGTCCAAGGTCTAGCAGCCAGCTGCAATTCCCTGCCTCATTTCTTAGGCTGTAGAGAGTTTCTTTGCATCCACAAAACTATTGCAGACTGGTGTTGTAGGTCAGGCAGGATCATGTGCCTCCAGCCTGGAAATCAATGTCCAGGTAGCAGCAGCAGCCAGGAATCCACAGAGAATGCAGGATGCACTCAGCTGCACACTGCATCCCACCCTGTGCTCCTGAGGAAGCTCCTACTTGGACTGGGGTGATCCTGATGGTTTAACTTCATATCAGTATAAGCAGCAAGGAAACTGGACATTAGGTTGTCTGGCTGGACAGGTGTCTTCACTGTCCTGAAGCTAAAGAAGGCATTATTAGCACTTTCATCCTAGTAAGAAACTAGTGCAGTAAGAGTCACCATGTCCCCTTTTCTGGAATGCTTATTTCCCTTTGGTTGCTCTCATACTAATAGAGGATTTTAATTTATGAAGATACTTGGTATTGCTCCTTATAGCTGCCATAATTGAACTAGGAAGAATAGATTGATGTTCCCTATTCATAACTTTTTTTTTTCTCCAGTTTGTTATTATTTTTAATACTTTTTTTTAAATTTTTCTTATTGTTAAACATAAAGAGTTTAACAACACCATAAGCAACCACCTCCACTACCTACTTGTATAAGAATTAAAAAAAAATCAAGTAAATTCATTGGGTAGTGCAAAGCTGCATAGCTCCATTGATTTTAAGACATCACTAACTGGCTTCTTTTTTTTTGCTCCTAAATCAATTACAACTAGAATTTGGCACTTATATTAATTTGCAGACTGTTATATACTGTTAAAGTTTTGACGTGGTAATGCTTTGAAAATCCTAATTAAACTACAAAGTGGTAATTATTGATTGAATCTTGCTCAGTTGATTAAAACAGATATTACAGAGTAATGCTATTTTGTGAAATACAAAGGTGTTGAAGGAGAGGGTTGGAATTAGTGACACTTTTCATTGCCATTGCCAAGCCAAATCCACCTCAAATATAAAGAAGTCCAACTCCACTGGGAATGTCCAGAGGACTAGAGCTAGCCTGAGTCTAGCAAAGGGATGTACCCCAAAAGACCTGTGTGTCCTACACCAATCTGGAGTTGAATGGCTACAAAAAATTAAATCAACTTGTTCCTCACTGCTCTGTGTTCATACCCCAAACCTGTCCTTCAGCCCCTCCACACACATGTGGAAGGTAAAACAGTATTCTGCCATTCCTCACCCTCCTCCTCTTCACACACAGCCACGAAGGACTTGTTCACACTGTCACAAGGACACATCATAAATGTCCTTCCTTTGATTTGAGCAGTGTCTCTTCTGATTGTCACTGTTGAGTATGAGAATCATTGCATCTGTTGGTTTTCTTCCTGTCAAATATTTTTCCATGATAAGTAATAAATAAGTAGTGACACTTTTGCATACTGGAGTTCTACTTCTATCAGAATTTTAGCTGGGAAACCCCTGTGTGGGTCCTTCATTCCTCCCTTTGTTTGGAAAGACAGGAAAACGGGATCTGCTGTGTATCTCACATATTCATGTGGAGGGTTTCCCCTGGGGGCTCTCCAGAGGTGAAGACTCAGTGCAGGTAAAGCTGTTTTATTACTTCTGTCCACGTAATGATTAATTTACAGCCCTCTCCTGTTTAAACCATCAGCACATTTGGCCCTCTAGTTTCGTGGTAGAGCATTTCCTGCAGCTGGCTAAATTATCTGTGCTCTCCAAGTAATCTAATGCTCTTTTTCCTATACATGAATAGGTTTCAACCTCAGTTTCCCCTCACTTTAATGTTTTCAGAATGTAGTAACTAAGTTCATTCATAATTTTATACCAGAATAAGCATCATGTATTTTGATTTTCCTTGATTCATGATAGCTTAAAAATTAGAAATGAGCATGAAATCTGAATGAGATTACTCAATACTTTTCCACTCTTAAAATACATGAATTTGTAAACACACCATTTAGGGTTTTTTAAGGCAGCCTATGCAGCTTAATTTGTGTCTGTGTGTGACAGAGCAATGGATTCTGGAGTGCCAGTGGCCACACAGGTGGTAACAAAACATGAAAGGGCAAATCTGTCACCTGACAGCTTGAAGTGACTGATCACCTAAACCAGACACTGCTGTCAGCATTTGTTCTAGACATGAAACCTTTGATTTATTCCTGTCCCTCTTCCTCACAGCCTGGGTGAGTGGCCTGATCTTGAATGAGTAAGAGCTTTTTGTTGGTGTGACTTTGATGGCATAGGATGAAAATGAAGTATTTTCAGTTGACTGATCAGGAGGGATTGAGCTTGCCCAGAAACACCATGCTTTCCATACAGGAACTGACACTGGCATGGAGCACAGCTGTTACAGGAGCATTGATGCAAGCAAAATTCACTTGTGAGGGTATTTGCACTGGCAGTGGACAAAAAACTGCAGTGGTATAGCTGAGTGGCTCTGCAGGTTCCTCCTTCAGATTGCACTTGCTTGTCCTCATTCTCCTGTTTTAAAATTGGGTTATGCCAGGTGGAACTGTCCACCTAAGCCACAAAAAAAACTGAGAGCAGAGCTATGTGCTCCTGGAATTTAACATAGAATAAAGGCACCAAATGGGAATTCTCCTCTAAAATCAAGTCCCTGGAATTTAGGATTACACCACAGCAAAGCACTGGAAGTCAGAAGGGGAGGGAAATTATAAATTGCAAGCTTGGATGGCTCATGCTGTCTGGTAGAGTCCAAAGTTTTGAGGATGAATTGAAAATATCCTGTCACAGCTGGATTTGTGAAAACTTTCTGGGCCAAATTCTGCTTCCACCAATATCAGTGACAGAGGCTGCAGATTGCTCTGGAAGGAGGCTGGCTCAGCTCTGTGGAAAACAACACACTCAGCTCCACAGCCCTGTTTGCTGGGAGCAGGCTGGAGTGTTATTCAATCTCAACTGATGACTTCTGAGGGCATGGTGGTGTCTAAGTCCCCCCCTTACAAAATGTGGCTCATTAGAGGTTGGTAGAGCAGTTTACATGAGCAAGATGTAAAGCACAGTGTAAGTAGGCTGCTGAAATGAATAAGCTCAATATCTGCTAGTGCTCAGCATCTTTCCTGCTGTTCCAGTCAATGTAAATTATGGATGTTCGGATCAAATTACTTTTGAATTAACCAGACCATTTACTCAGTGCTTACTTTCTGTCTGAAGATAAATGAGAGGGATTCTCATTTTAATCAAAACAAAATACAGAAAAGAAAATCAATTACTATTTAATGTTTTTTCCATCCCTGCGTGATGGAAAGTTTCCAGAGAAACTTGGGCTTAAAATTGCAAGGCAATATAAAATGCAGGGACATGGTTGGGTTTTTAGCTATTGGATTTTTTAATATACTATCAGAAAATACAGCTGTGTTGTTTGTGTTTTTTTAAAGGCAAAAGAATTACTCTAAACAATTAACCAAAAGCAGAATACAGTAGATTACTTCACCCAAAAAATAAAAATCTGTGGATACAGATGTAAACCACCTAGAAGCCAAACATTTAAAAAGATCAGCCAGCCCTATATATAGAACAGTGTGAATGTGCTGAATTCATTAATGAATAGCCTCATGGATTAGGGCTTGATAGATGGAGTGCTCGCATCCAGATGTTTACTGTGATTTGTCAATGGCCTTGTATTTAATCCTCCTGGACAGGAAATACGAGTCTTTTCTCTGGGGTCTCCCCTGGGGACGGTGGCAGTGCCTTCTCCCTGGCCTGAATCATCTCAACACGGGATCAGGCTGCCGAGGAATTACCAAGTGGTGGAGGCACAGATTTGCCTTTAACCCTTTCAGTTTCCTCTCAGCCTCGGATGATTTCCTGGCCTTCTGCCACAACCTCGCTATTATCCAGTCAAAACATGGAGAGGGAAAAAAGGAGTCACCCGTGTCAGCCTGGGGGTCCCTGTACCCACAAAATGTGCCGAGGCAGACACATGGAGTGCCATCAGCACTGAGGAGGAGGAGGGCTTGGTGTGCCCCTCTTCGCCTCCCAGCATCGCGTTTTTATTTTTGTGATGCTGCAACTCCTGTCAGTGACAGGGATGGCCCAAGAGGTAGTATTTGTGAGAGGACTGGATGTCCCCAGGGTGCCAGGGTACCAGAGAGTGTAGTGTGTGCATGAGTGGGTTTAGGTTTGGGTAGGTGAATGCAGCCCATGCTGACTTTCCCCACAGCTCATTTCTCATCACACAGGACTTCTCCATGGGATGGGTCTTTCATCTCGCAGTGGGACACTGAAAGACAGCTCCCAGCAGCCACACCTGGCACAGTGGGAGCTGCAGTGGATGCTAGGTTGTGTTGTGGATGTGCTGGAGTGTAAAGGACTGATTTCCTGTGCTCAGAGTAGAAAATACTTCTGGCTAAATGACAAGTACGTGGACAAATAAATTCTTTCCAGGGAATGCCTGGTTAAAATATTAGTAGCACATCTCATCACTGTTCTTCCCTAGTCTGCATGTCATCTTTTCTCTCAGTATCAGGGCTTTCTGCTGCTTTTCAAGACTGTTCAGTCTTTACACTGAGCTGAAAAAATGAAGGCTATTAAATAAAAATTGCCCTTTAAAATTCCCTGCTTGGAGTAGGTGTTCCTTCCCCTTTAACATCATTTTCCCACTTCCTCTTGTCCCTTTTCTCTGCTCTTCTTTTGTACCCACACATACAGACACTAATAAATTCTCAGACCTTTCAAAGCTGCAAAGAAAGTAGCTACAAGTTACTCAAATGCTGTGCAAGCAGCTGCATTTGTCTGATCCATCAATTAATAATGCACATTTTCTTCATAGGGTTTTCTGTGAGGCTTTCATCCAAGTGAATTTGACTGTTCAGTCTTTACTCTTTTCACTTTAGCATAATCCCATCTGCCTTCAAATTCAGGATGTGAACACTGCAACTTGATACTTAGGAAGGCTAGGAACTTGAACTAGAACTTAAATTCAGCATGGTCCCTCCCAGGCATTCCCTGCTATTGATGAAGGAATGGCTGAATGGATACAACCATCTGAGAGGCAGCAAGTTACTGCACCTCTGTACACTTTATTCTGCTCTGAGTGGTGCCCACCATCACAGATGTCTGAGGATGTTTTCTCCTGAAATAAGTGGTTATTCCTGAGGCAATGTTTGGAGGGAGAATGCCTTGCATTACAGCAGCTGACAGAGTTGTAAAACCAGAATATTTTTGGAGTGTGCAAGCCCTTCTCTGGTTGTAATCCCTGATAAGCATTGGTAGCAGATCAGCCACTCCTGCTTAGGCTGCACAGGTGTGTCTGTGGTGTGTCTGTATTTATCGTGTTTTGCTAGCCCCAAAGGGTGTTATCCTACATTTTGCAGGTTTAATATGTTATTCCATTAAATAACTGTAAATCAAAGGGCCATTATTTTCAGAGAAGAACTTATACTCTACATAATTTTGCTTCTAGAAATTGATTGTGTGAGTAAAGTGGTTCTTCACTGGCACGGTGGCAGAACAGGTTGGCAGTTCTGTGCTCAGAGATAAAATGCAAGCCACCACTTGCAGAAACCATTTAATACAATTATGGTTTTCTATTTTAGCACTGCTTTTAATATCTTTGGGCATATTTCATACACAGAAGTAATGTTTTAAATTAAGGGAAAGCCACTAGTCACAGTGAATCAAGGTGAAGTGTTTGATGGAGCTATGAGTAGTAACATGAGGATTTAGGAAAAAATGTCACTGTGATGCCAGCTGGAAGGCAAAATGGTCACACTCAATTTTGTTAGAAAACCAGAAACTCCACAAGACTGGGGTGCTGTATGTATACCTACAGATTCTAATCCTACACTATTTATACACGTATTTAGTGCGTTTCCCTGCAGACCTTGAACAGAATGGATGAGTTCATGGCTTGAATATAGAAAGTAAGATCTTAGCATCGACTGTATTACTGAACTGTAATTGAAGTCACTGTGTAAAGCTGCTTACTTCTCTCTAATAAAAAGTGCATCTAGTGAAATATTTCAGCCTTGGATGTGGGTTTAAGAATGCATCAATGGCAAAGTGTTTGCAAATGTTAACGTGAAAGTAGCATGGCAGAAATGCCGTTTGCTGGCTTGGGAAGCACCTTTTGGAGCCACACTAATTCAGCGAGAAACTCGAGAGTGCAGGAGCGGGGACAGCAAACGCAAAGCGGAAAAAAATAATACCCAATCCCTTCCTTTGTTCTTATTCCGCTGGGGAATGGGGAGGGGGGGGACACACGCCAAAAGACGCCAGCAATCCCCGGGGCTTTCAGTTCTGATTTTCATTAGAGGTGAGCGTGGGTTTGCAGCCAGAAGCGCTCGCTGCCAGCAAATCCAGGCGCGGGGGCCGCTCCGTAATCCCCCGGCGCGGCGGGGGCGCGGGCTCCGGGGCGGAGAGCGCCGTCCCCCGCGGCCCCCGGCCCGGAGGGCAGCGCCAGGTACCGCCGGAGCCCGGCCTCCCGCACCTGCGGAGCGGTGTCCCCGCCGCGCATCCCCTCCCCGGGCACCTGTGGGCATCCCCTCGGCCGGGCCCCGCTG
>VWYE01027158.1:154-50762 GCA_013398995.1 Alaudala cheleensis | reverse complement strand
CCGCGGCCGCCCCGAGCCCCGCGCCCCGCCGCCGACATGGGGCCGCCCGAGGAGGGGGGACACCGCCGGGGCATGGCCATGGCGGCGGCGGGCGACGAGGAGGAGGAGGCGGCGGCGGCCAACCCGGGCGCCATGCACCACCAGCGGGTGCTGATCAACATCTCGGGGCTGCGCTTCGAGACGCAGCTGGGCACCCTCAACCAGTTCCCCGACACGCTGCTGGGGGACCCCGACAAGCGCATTCGCTACTTCGACCCGCTCCGCAACGAGTACTTCTTCGACCGCAACCGGCCCAGCTTCGACGGCATCCTCTACTTCTACCAGTCCGGGGGCAAGCTCCGCCGGCCCGTCAATGTCTCCATCGACGTCTTCGCCGACGAGATCCGCTTCTACCAGCTGGGTGAGGAGGCCATGGAGCGCTTCCGGGAGGACGAGGGCTTCATCAAAGAGGAGGAGAAGCCCCTGCCCCGCAATGAGTTCCAGCGCCAGGTCTGGCTCATCTTTGAATACCCCGAGAGCTCCAGCTCAGCCCGGGCCATCGCCATCGTCTCCGTGCTGGTTATCCTCATCTCCATCGTCATCTTCTGCCTGGAGACCCTGCCCGAGTTCAGGGACGAGAGGGAGCTGCCCGTACCCCTGCCCCCACAAGGCGGAGGTTTGAATGGCACGCCCGGGGACTCCCCACCCATGCAGCCCCCCAGTAGCCTGGCTGACCCCTTCTTCATCATCGAGACCACCTGTGTGATCTGGTTCACCTTCGAGCTCCTCGTGCGCTTCTTCGCCTGCCCCAGCAAGCCCGAGTTCTCCCGCAACATCATGAACATCATCGACATCGTGGCCATCATCCCCTACTTCATCACCCTGGGCACCGAGCTGGCCCACGAGCAGCAGCAGCCCGGGGCTGGCAGCAGCAATGGGGGCGGGGGCCAGCAGCAAGCCATGTCCCTGGCCATCCTCAGAGTCATCCGCCTGGTCAGGGTCTTCAGGATCTTCAAGCTCTCCAGGCACTCCAAGGGGCTGCAGATCTTGGGACAGACTTTGAAAGCCAGCATGAGGGAGCTGGGCCTCCTCATCTTCTTCCTCTTCATCGGGGTGATCCTCTTCTCCAGCGCTGTCTACTTCGCTGAGGCCGATGACCCCGAGTCTCATTTCTCCAGCATCCCTGATGCCTTCTGGTGGGCAGTGGTGACCATGACTACTGTGGGCTATGGGGACATGAGACCTGTCACTGTGGGGGGCAAGATTGTGGGCTCCTTGTGTGCCATTGCAGGTGTGCTCACCATTGCCCTGCCTGTCCCTGTCATCGTGTCCAACTTCAACTACTTCTACCACCGAGAGACTGACCACGAAGAGCAGGCCATCCTCAAAGATGAGCACAGCAGTGCTCAGGGCAGCACTGCGGGGGGAGATGTGAAGAGAAGACCCAGTAAAAACTCTCTGAACAAATCTGTTGTGCACTTGGAAAACAGTGAGGAGTTCAACAATGGCACCAGCTCCTTAGAGAAAGCCAATATCAAAGCGAAAAGTAACGTAGATCTCAGAAAATCCCTCTATGCTCTCTGTCTGGACACCAACAGGGAAACAGACCTGTGAGGAGAGGAGACAGAGTTCAGAGTGACAGAAGGATTTTCTGGTGTCAGAAACTTGCTATTATAATTATTCTTTTAGTACCAATTAGTTTTTTAAGTCAGGGTGTATTTTATAAATTGATCACTGTCGTGAGCAGTCCTCCAGGAATACATGTTTTTATGTTCTTTTTCCATGACACAAAGGGTCACCTATTTTTAAAATAGACTAAGAATAAGCTACGCTCCATGATGCAGGAGCTGGTAAATTATGACAGTGAAAAATCTAATTTGTAGAAACTTATTTTAGCAAATGGTCATTGATTTTAAGTGGGTAATTTGTAACCAATTCAGTTGCTCTGAGTTTAGTATAAAGAACTGGGGGGATGTGTGTGTGGAGAATGAATGGATTTGGGATGGGAGGGGGGAGGTGGAGGGGTTTTGTACTGTAGCTTCAAATTGAAATTATTCAGATATATTTTGTATCTGTATGACTGTATTTATGGTTGAAAGGAGATTTCTTATTCCTGTGAAATATGATATCATTAAAGCACTAGGAACATTAGCAGATCAGCACTTTCTGAGTTTTCCACTAGTGATCAGTACAGATCTGGTTATCTTGTATGTGAAGTGAATTTGGTGCTTTGAACCCTAGAGCAGAAAACTTCTGTTTGTCATTGATATGTTAGTTTCTTGTGAGCCTTAAATTATTAAATATTGTAGATATACTTCTTTCTAAATGATTTTATTAGTTACCTTCCTGTTTCAGAATTTCTAAGTAATTCAGTCATGTGCTTACTGGCCCCACTCAAAAAAGTATGTGCAGCTTCTTTTTTTTTTTTTTGTGGTTTTACAGTTTTATACCTTTGTTATATTTTTGAGAAGGAAAGAAAAAATACACTGTCTGCTGTTACTGGTTTCAGTCCAATGCACAACAGATCAGAAGTGATCTGAACAGATTTTCAAGTGCACAACAGATCAAAAACGTGAGGGAGTGGACAGGCGACAGAAAGTAGAATACTGGGTGCAATATCTGCAAAACTGTTTTCATTGTATGCTCCAGATTCCTAGAGTGTGTGTATCAGTCACCTTTGTGTATGCACACAGCATTTGTGTACACAGTTCTCTGGTTTTAGCTGTCTCAGACCAGGAGTGGATGCACTTCAGGAGTCGAACGTGGCCGTGCTGCTTAAACAACCATCGCGTGGCTTTTCTCTTGGACACGGATGGAAAGCACCATCTTCTCATCAAAACACACCCCTGGTTTCTTTTATTTCCAAACAAAACCTTCTCAGTGCTGTGGATTTTACAGTTGAGGTGTTGTTGAGAGACGAGTGACACATTTCCTTCATCGAGATCACAGCTTACTCTGAAGACCGACACAAAGTTGCTCCTTTAGCTCAAAGAGCTTTCCTACCATTTCTCTTGCAAAGGACATCTCTCTTTCCCCCTCCAACTTCTGTTTTATTGCTGAAGGATGTTCCATGCCTTTCCCACAGCCTGTGGCACAGCAAGAGTAGCAGAGAAGAGAAGGCTTGATTGTCAACGTTGCTCAAGGTTTGTTTCTAACAAATTTTCTAATATAAATAAGTGCTCAGTTGGGATTATAATTTATTCAAGTACCTCATCTATGTCCTGAGATAAATTGAGATCAGCTTTGCAGAGCAGTGCTCTGAAATTCTCTGCCCCAGACACAAATGCTGCTTTCCTTCCCTGACCATGCTCTTTAATGATAATGCCCAAATGCATGATGATTTCTTCCTTCCTAGTCAGTTAAATAAGTGCCAAGCAAGTCACACTTTTCCTGGACAGAGTGCTCAGCCCAAAACCCAGGGCTGAGAGGAAGGAATTTTAATCTCAGAGAACAGCATCTTTCTCATTGATTTTAGAATTTTAGATGTTGGTTTCTTGGTTGGTTTGCTTGTTTATGTAGATGGGGAATGAGGCTGTAATATGCTGAGGAGCTGTCTGAAACAGGACTGACAGAAAAAGTGCCCAGTGCAGCTGCACTCCAGACTCAGGGAGATCTCCAGTTGGCTTTGGTGGGAGTTTGTTGCACCAGGGGGAAGTGCAGAATCAGCTCTTTGGTGAGGCTGAATCTCAGATGAAACAAAGAAGTGGTGTAATTCAGCTGCACATGCCGAGTTCTGCGTCACTGGTGGACTTAGAGTAAAGCTTTTTGCTCAGACAAATGCTTTGATTTGCCCTTGGTGATCACATCCATCTGACTCGCCTGAACGAGCACCAAACAATTGCACTGAGTCTTTCAGGATAAAGTTTTGGGGTGGTCTTTCTCTAACTACTACCCTCCCTCACCTTCCTGACCACCAGAGTTTGGTGTTCCAGCTGTTCTGTGGTGTTGGGTTGGGCTCCTCAGAGCAGGGCACTGTGTCCACTTGTTTGGGATCCTGTGTAAGGATTGTAGGGATCTGGATTACATCTCTGCAGTAATTGCAGCAAGCTGATGTAGGTGAAAGCAGATCAGGGCTGTGGGGTGTGGGCCAAGCTGATCTTGGTGACACAAAGGGAAGGCCTGGTTTTCCTCCCTCCTTTTTTACTTTGCTTCTTCCCACCATGTGTCCTTTTATGCTTTCACTGAACTGGTTCTCTCCTTGTGGAAGTACAAGTTCAAGTGCTGCCTTCTCTTCCTGGAGCTGCCTGAGCTCTCTATTCTGAGAGGAAATTAAGTTCAGCCTTTTGTTTGAATATGCTGTGCTTTTCCATAACAAAACAACAGAACTTTCCATTAGAAAGAAAACAAATCATTCTCAAAGTATAGTTAAAAATACTTGCTTGGCTTGGGTTTCTAAACAGTTGTTAAGCACAGTTCAGGCAAATTTGGTTTTGACACCTTTGCAAATGAATACATAATTTCTGTTGGCTTATTAGGACAGTCAGGGTTTTGCTTTCTAATGAGAAAATTCTGCTAAACACTGAGAAATGTGACCAGGAACATGGTCAGAGCCCAGTCTAACAGAGCATTTAGCATGGGCACATGCTTAAACCAACACAATTTTCAGCAGGTGTTTTAGATGCATTGATATTTATGATTTTGAGGTTTGAAATAATGAGTTGGACTTGGATGTTCCTTGTGGATCCTTTCCAGCTTGGGGCATTCTTTGATTCTCTGATGGTTATTTAAATATGAGTTAAAAACTGGGCTGAAACTTTGGAGCTATTGGTTCCCCTTGGATTTTGGGGCAAATTTGTGGGTACCTGGTACAGTCACGTAATGTGCCAATGCAAATATGTGCTGCAAAAGAGTGTGAGAGTGAAAGAGAACTGAATCCCCCCAAGAAAGCTCCTGGAAATGTGAGACAGGAAGAGAGTTTTCTCTTCCAGGCCCATCACAAGAAGGAAATACATCCTAACCACTATTCATTTTATGGAAGCTGACCTGGAATGAACAGCAGGTCTGAATCAGACCTCAAAAGCATCAAGATATCAGAGCTTAATGAATAGCAAATCATTGCACACACAAAAAACCCCAAACAAACCCAGCCAAACAACAAACCAGCACATTTTGTGTAACCTCTTTTTGGCTAGGAGCTGCAATAGAGAAGCTCCCTCACCCCACACATGCTTAGTTTTTAATGGTTTGTCCTCTCACGTGGGACACTGTGCACTAAAATGCATTCTTGGGGGTGCTGAAGTGAATGTTCAGTTGGTAATGAACCACTTACATCAGTAATGTAACTTTATTTTGCTTAGCCTGGCCCCAAGGGGAGTCCTCATTTCTTTCTTTTACTTTTCCATCATCCTAAAAAATGATAAAACACTAACAAGCAGTTACATAACACCATTCATCTCCTGGAGCTCTGTGAACAATTGCACCATGCTCTGTGTACAGGCAGGGTAAAGAAAAGGCTGTGGAAGGAAAAACCAAGCCTTTCAAAGGGGATGAGGGCTCAGAGAGGGACAAATAGGAGTGGGCTTGGCTGGACTGGGAGGTCTGAAATGTGGATCTCAGGGAAGGGAGAGATTCCTCCTGTGGTCTCTTGCATGGCAAGGACTGGGTGCCAGCAGCTGTGCACCCATCTGGTGTGGGGTCACTGAGCACAGAGGGGACTTAAAGCTGCTCTGAACACCACAAACAAATCCCTCTTTTGTGTGCTCTTTTCATTTGGGCTCTGTGAGCAGAACGTGGCACTCCTGCTGGCTGTTCCCTGGCCTCTCCAGCTGCAGACACTGCTGCTCTGGTGGAGGTGGTGCTGGCAGGGCTCTGGAGCTGCAGTGCACTGAGCCATTCTCCAGGCACTGCCCTTCACCTCCCGTTAGGGAACAAAGCACATGTCAGAGCACTCTCAGTGGGAGATCCGTGTGTGCACAAAAAGTCTGGCTCTTCTGAAAGCTATCCTAGAATCACTGAGGCTGGGAAACACCTCAAAGGTCAGTAAGTCCAACCTGGGAGCTGTCACCACTTTGTCAGCTGAACCAGAGCACTCAGTGCCACGTCCTGTTGCTTCTTAAACACCTTTGAGGATGGTGACTCCAGCACCTCCCTGGGCGGCTCATTCCAATGCCTGACAACCTTTTCTGTGAAGAAATTCTTCTCCCCAGTCAGTGTCAGTGGAGCTGGTGCTGAGGTCAAATGAGGAGAGCGTTCAGTGGCATGTGGCAGTGCCCCTGAGCCCTGGTGAGGGACGAGCTTCCCTGCTGACATCTGATCCAGCCATTTAGCAAGATGCCATGAGCAGGAGTGGAATTTGGCAGGGGCCTCAGGGTGGTTGCTGCCATATTTATATATAAACAGAAGGAGGGCTTTGTGCACCTCCTCAAGACTTTGGCCTTGCCACTTGGCCAGTGATGGGATTGGAGTGTTGTGTGGCAGGCAGGATGTGGGGGAAGCCTCAGGAATAACTGATCCCGTGTAGGACAGAGGGGCAGCAAGGAAACTGAGGGATGAAGCTCTTAGCAGCATCTGCCTGCCTTTGGTTCTGCTTTAGCCATGTCTCTGTGTGACCACCAGCCTCACTCCACGGCTACAAATGTCCAAAAAATGAAATAGGAAAGGTCTTTGTGATAATTTAATTGGCCTATGACCAATTAAAATCATTATTCCAAAACCATTCTGCCATGACTTTTGCTATATACAGCAGCACTAAATATTTTTGAGATTGTGCTATTTAGCCATTTTGTAGGTTCTGTAATGTTTGGTTTTTGGATGGTTGGTTTGTAGTTTGTTTTTTGAGGTTTTTTTTAACTTTCTTCCTGTATGCATTAACTGGTCCCCAGTTCTCCTGGTCAGCTTGTTAAAGTTCTGTTTCTCTGGCCTAAATTTGGGACCTCAGGGTGCTGATACTCTTCAGTGGACTTGGGTCATGCCACCTGACATCAGTGTGTCAGCTCACAGGAGGAATAAACATGGAAGTTCTCCAATAACTCTGTGGGCCCATTGACCAGAACATACCTATGATGAAATATTGTGGAAAATGTGGTTATAGTAACCATTGAAATTATGTGAAATAAAAATTTTCATGTTAATTGGAATAGGAAAAAAATAAAGCTGATAATGGTGTGACTAAGGAATTAATTGGAATTAGAAGTTTTGAAGAGAAATACAAACTTGTTTGAAGAAAAAGAAGGCTTCAAACTGACAGAAAGTAGGTTTAGATTGCATATTAGGCAGAATTTTTTCCCTGTGAGGGTGGTGAGGCCCTGGCACAGGGTGCCCAGAGAAGATGTGGATGCCCCAGAAATGACCTGATCTATTAGTAAAATTATTATCCTTCCTAGATAGCAACAAAGTTTATTCATTAGAGCTTGAGCTTCCTACCACACAGTCTTTATGGTTACTGCACAATTAATAATTTTCCAGATAAAATTTAGAATTTACCAAAAGTCATCTGCAAGTTGTCTTCTGTATAAATAATTCACAGTCATCAGAGGGATGTTTCCAAATAAATCAGTGTAGGTTTTAACACTTGATTGACAGGAAGAAGAGAAAAAAAAGATATATCTTATTTCAGTGCCTCAACTGTGATGTGCCATGGAGATTGTAATTTGCAATGTTGTGGAAAACAGCTGTGGCTGTGTTAAAATTGACATTGGAAAGAATATTGCTGGAGAAGCCATCTTGGATGGAAAAAGGTCATAATTTCCCTCTCAATACAGTGATTACTCTGACCTTCTCTAGTTTTCTGACAAAGCCAGTTTGGACATAAATGTTGAAGTATAAGGTCTTTTCTCTCAAATCCCACATCCAACCCTGGTCAGGAATGGTGCTTTCCTCACCCTGTGGGTGAGGAGCGCAATGAAACCTTGCAGCTCTTCTCATGACAGTACAGCTGCATAATAAATCCTCATGTCAGGGTTGGCGTTCCCATGAAGATGCTGGAGGAAAAGATGTGATTTAAGTAGAATACCTTGGTCTGAGGGCCTGGTGTGTACAAGGAGCAGGTAGAATTTCTTCCTTTGCGTGATTTCACCCCAGTGATGGTGTCCTGGCACGTGGTATTTCCCCCAGAAAATATCACAAAATCCATACCAGGGCTTGCTTTGCTCTCTTCAGTTAGTAGAGATTGGTTACATTATGCCATACTTAATTCTCTCAGGCAAGTTCAACACATTTAAAACCTCTCTCTCCTCACTGCTTAATTATAGGTAGAGATGCCGTGATTGGAAAGGTGAAAATTTATTTGAATTATTTAAGCAATGTAGCCTTATAAATTTTTTTTCTGTCTTGTTTACAATGGTTTGAAAATCTAATGGAGTGTGATTGAATGCAATTCATTTAACAGGAATTTGCAGGGCAAATTGTGTGAGTTCCTCAGTTCAGCAAACACAGTAATTTTCAAGGTAGTGCTGCACAAGGGGGCTGTTTAAAGGAAGGTTATTGGGAAAATACATGGTGGTTTATTAAGCAAAAGAATGGTGCAAAGAAGCAGGGAGTCTGGAGGGTGACAAAGCTTGTTCTGGGAAGGAATGCCCTCTAGCTTAAGCTCAGACTCTGTGCTCTGAAGGAGAGGATGTTCCTTGAGCCAAAGAGGAAGCAAAGGGAAGAGCAGGAATCCACAGCTGAGATATCAGAGCTTTTGACTGAGAAAGGGATGGTGGCCCCCACAGTTGTCTCTGGATTTCAGCCACTGGGCAAAATACCTGCACATCATCTCTCAGGATCATGTTTTAAAGGTCTGCTCAGTGGCTTGAAAGGATACAGGCACCTGCCTTTTGGAGAATGTGCTGAAGTGTGGATGTAAGGCAGGCACTGGTATCTTCCTGTAGGCTTGGCAGAGAAAGTTCCAGTAACCAACAAGATTTTGTTTAGATTCCCCTTTCCCACTTGCCTCCCAGAATATCTCCATCTCAGTGGTGCATACTTACAATGGAGCAGAGGCTGAGCAGTGCAGAATTCTGGGGCACCAGAGAGAAACCTCTCTGGAAGGCTTGGAAACAACTGGGCATTTCAAAATAGCATTTGCACTGCTTCTTGCTAGTGGAAAACGGGGTAGCTCTGTTCTTAAAAAGGAAGCTGGATATTCACTGAGGGGGAAGACACAGATTCTCATAGACATCCTGACTGCAGCTATATTAGAAAATGAACTGTGCCCAGGACCATTCCCTGGCACTGAGGCCAGCTGGCAGGACACAGCCTGTGCTCCTGCTGCCAGAGGCTCTCTCTGAAACAAGGTGTTCAGCACTCAGCCCACTGGGCTCCCTTCCTGGCCTCTGCTCACTCCCACACCGTGCCCAGGAAGTATTTTGGGGGAGAGGGCTTGGGTACAGACTTACCAAGGTGACCAGGAGCCTTTAAGTGTAGTTGATTGTGATTAATTGCTTGGGAACGTTCCCTCAAACTCCTGAGGTGGCTGGTGGAGATACAGCCCTGCTTTGATGCCTCATGTCCTCAGGCAATTGTTGGGGTATCTTAAAAGCTTTACGCATTTCCCCCCTGTTGGCACATTTTTAAACAACAATCAGTCTCTATTCACTGAGAACAGTTATTCCTGCCAAAATCTGTTCTCATCTAATTCTGTTTCCACCTGCACTCATCGAAATGCAACTCTTAACTAAAAATCACACACTCTCCCAGCTGCACACAGAGGAGCACAAGTGGATCTGACACAGAGGAGCACAAGTGGGAGGGGGATACTGTTGCTTTGGTTTTTGTCTGATTTTCCTAGTGTAGGCTGTTCTTTGTGTTTCAGTCGCTGCATCTTCTAACTCTGCTTAGAATTCCAGCTGAGGCCCTGGTGGCTGAGTATATCCCCTGGTCTTCTATCCAGCAGGATGCACCAGGAAATGACTGTAAATTTGAAAACAAACAAAACCCCAATCAAACAAACAAAAAAAACCCAGTAAAAAATGAGGAAGGAGTTGGGGACACACTGCATTCTAGTGCTCAAGAAACCACAGAGCACCCAGCACAGGCAGGAACTGGACCAGCACTAGAATTCTGTGGTTTCAAGGTGAGCCCACATCCCAGTGGTGCCCAGGTAATGGAGCATGAGTTAAATTCAGTCAGAGGGAGAAGAAAGGGTGCATGTCTAGAGCTAAACTTCCACTTAAAATCTTTTCTGTAATCCATGGTTCTCGACAGCTCTAACTGCAACAGTTTAAGATGTTAATGCTGTCAACCACCTCAAGAAGGGGGTGAGAAGTAAATCCCTCTGAAGGGACAACTAAGGACAGGTTGATGGGATTTTTCCTTCAGCAGATGAGTGGGCACATGGTTTAGTGTGGGTGTTACAAAAAGTTGGAATGCTGAGGTGCACCACATGGGAAAAAGTGATGGAACTTTTTGTGTCAGGGTATCACTCCTTGAGGTCTGTTTCAACAATGAGTAAGGTTGTTTATTGTGAGTTTATATTTAGAGACACATAGTGAAAATGCACGTTGAAAACTAAGAAAGCAGAAGTGTAATTCAGGTACCAAACACATCCTGGAGGTGATCAAATGCAATCATCATCAGAGCCAGTAAGGAAAGGAGGACTTTCTAATTATTTCCCAGAGGGAGAGTAGTTGTATAGTAATTTTTACAGCGTTAATGAAAATATATAATTAAAATACCGTAGAAGCATGCCCTGCACTTTGTTCACTCTGTAGCTGCAGATTAGTCCTACTGAAGTCAGCTGTACTCCATTCCAGGAATCCTGCTCAGATAGACTTGAGCTCTGCAGTCACAGCCTTTTTGTTTTCCTTGACTCCTGACAGCCCAAATTAAATGGAGCTCTCTCTTAAAAGTGAGGGAATGCTGACGGCGTGTGCTGTGGGCATGGTGTGGAACAACAATTTTCTTTCCTGGACTCAGTGGCCAAATGGCAGCCTGGCATGGCCTGGCTGCACTTGTCCCTCAGGCAGGGCAGGTGATGCTGGGGAGGGGTGTGAAGGGTCCGAATTTGGAAGAGAAAATAATCAGAGACTGATGACTGGAACAAAATGCTCGAGCCAAAATGCTTTCTCCCTAGGGAAGCTCTCCCACAGCCAGATGCAGTGTTGTTTAGCTGTCTGGATTTCATTCCAGGACTGCACGTGGCTCTTAAGGTCCTGCCTGGGACTTTTTTTGTCTGCTGTTGGGTAGCAAACCCAAACAAACAGGAAGTCAGGCCTGAACAGCAATGTCACATATGATCCCCTTCTTATCCCTGTAAAACCCATCCCCATTCCCTTGTCTGATTTTCTAATTGAGTTGTCATGGGTGTAAAATCACACTGTAAAATTTCCTCCTCTCATTTGCAGAGAGCCCAGAAGCAGGAGCCAGTGTAACATACTTGGAATTTGTTCTCCTTTTTAGAAGGGGTTTGCATTTTGGGTATTTTTTTCCCCGGGCTAATGCACATCTGATGTCAGGCTCCCCAGATGAGAATGGTTGGACTGGCATTGACATTTTTAGAAATATGTGCAAATGGAAAAATACCCTGGGAGTGCTGCCAGTGGCTGATTTTGTAAAGTTTTAGTCTCTGTTGGATAGGAACCATGAGCCAGGTACCTGTTCTGAAAAGAAGACTTACTCATAAAGTGTCTTGCCTAGGTGTGTGCCAGACATGTCTTCTCAATTTAAAGGGGGGGCAGGAGTGAACTTCAGCAGGCTGTGACTCAGCCAGGCAATGCTCAATTCCCCGTTCTGATCAGATGACAAACAGCCAATTAGCATCTTTCCCAAAGGGAGGTACAGCGGCAGGAGTAGTTCTGGCAAAAAAAAAAATGGATTTTCCAAGGTTTAACTGTGAAGTGATGCAGACAAATCTGCCTGACCCGTGGCTGTTCCTTCCAGTTTGGTGCTGACATGACTGGGACAAGACAGCTTAGAGCTGAGCTGGTTTGTAGCGATCCAAACCTGCAGCTTTCTAATTCCCGGCGCGCTGGTGGAATTTGGAGGATGAGCGCCGCTGATTCACGGTGCTGTGAATGTCAGCAATTTTTATAGGCTTTGTGGGGGGCCCGCGTTTGCTGCCTCATCACAGCAAATGCCTCATTAGCCGGTCTTGGGCTCGCACCCAGCGAGCAGGGGCTGCGCAGGGGCTCAGGCAGCGCAGGACGGGCTCGGAGCTCGCAGCATCAGCTCCTGGGAACAGAGCGGCTCCAGCTGCAGCCAGGCTAAATCCAGGGCTACAGGCAGGCTCCATCCAGGGCTACAGCCAGGCTAAATCCAGGGCTACAGGCAGGCTCCATCCAGGGCTACAGCCAGGCTAAATCCAGGGCTACAGCCAGGCTAAACCCAGGGCTCCAGCCAGGGCTACATCCAGGGCTCCAGCCAGGGCTACATCCAGGGATAGAGCCAGGCTACATCCAGGGCTCCAGCCAGGGCTCCAGCCAGCCCCTCTAAGCTGCTGGCTCTGCATCTCGGTAGCAGCCTGGTGCTCTGCACTGGGGCCAGGCCGGGCTCAGGGAGTGGTGCAGTCCTGTAGAGCTCCGTGCTGAGCCTGCCCTGCTGCCCCGGAGCATCGGGATGTGCTGAGCTGCCCCTGGCTCCGTGCTCCAGAGAGCCAGCACGGCTCTCCTGTGGATTTGGTGGGCACATCAGCCATCCCGGGACACTGGCAGGGTGCTTTTGTGCACACCATCCTTCTCCCATCCTCTCTCTATTCTGCGGGCTCTGCCTCATCTTCATGTCCCAGCTGATTTCCATACTCCTGGCTGAGTGGATGGGGCTGTGCCTGGGGCTCCTTACTGAACAGTTGTCTTCAACATGTTTATCAACCACCTGGATGCAGGAGTTGAATGCACCCTCAGGGGTGTTGCTGTGATGCCAAACGTGCCATGGAGTGCATGTTCTGGCCCTGGCAGGGTTCCCAGTTTTGGCTCATGTTGGGGGTGATTCCCCACACAGGGACACCGTGGCTTGGTGGCGCCCTTAGCACGGAGTTTAGGTACAGGTGTTTTCACCCATGTCTGGCTGTGTGGAGCATTGCAGAAATAGGTTTATATCAGCTCTGCAGACAGCTGTGGACTGAGCTGGGTTCAGTCTGGAGAAGGGTTTGGTGGTTTTTTAGTCACTCTTTTGTTCATCAGTGGCTTTTGAACTCATTAGCCATTTTCAGCCAGGTCTGGCAAAAGGACACTGGCCTTGAAGGAGGTAACTTATTTTAACAGCTTTTGGAAAGGTGGCTGGCTGCTTGGGGGAAAGAATGGCTGGAATTAAAACTGCTTCTCTTAGACAAAAGCTGTGACATGACCTGTCCTAAAATGTTGCTCTGTCAACACAGGAGAGACCTTGGTATGTTCATAGACTTCACTGAAGTGCTGCAAATGCTAATTAGATGGGATTTACAGGGTAACAGCAAGAAGCAGAAATAAGGCAAACAGTGCCTTCCTTCCTTCCTTCCTTCCTTCCTTCCTTCCTTCCTTCCTTCCTTCCTTCCTTCCTTCCGACACTTCCGACACTTCCGACACTTCCTTCCGACACTTCCTTCCGACACTTCCTTCCTTCCGACACTTCCTTCCTTCCTTCCCTCCCTCCCTCCCTCCTTTTAAAGGTTGAGGAAATAAAACCTTGAGCTGAAACCTTAGATCCTTTTCTGCTGCACAGCTTGGAGGGGCAGGAGGAAGACAGGAAAGGCTTTACCAGGGAAGAGTTTCCAAGAAGAATGGATCTTTGTGTACATTCTTAGGCTTTGCTCATCATGGATTCTCTGAATGAGACCCTTCCAGTGATGCCATATAAAATGTGGCTCATGGACCTCATGTATTGGCTGTCTGAGAGCAGTGAAGCAGCTGAGTGTTTTAAAAAGAAAATATGGGTACATATATATTAGCAGTGTGGGATTTCTGAAAGCAAAGTGCATCTCAGAGCTGTCCTTTGTCCTCAAAACTTTGGCCCCTGAAGGAAGTGTCATTTCCTGGTCCCTTATGGTGGGAGGGTTTGCTGTGCTTGTGGAAAAAATATCAATTGCTGTAAGTATCAGCTTGGGGCTCTGAGCTGATGGGATTTTATACCTTGGGCCTTGTTTCTTCAAGTCTAGGGCCAAGTCTAGGGCCAATCCTGCTCAATTATTTATCAGTTACCTGTATGCAGGAGTTGAACATACCATGAGAAACTTGCTGGTGACAGCAAATTGGGGGATGCTGTTGACTTTCTGCAGGGCCAGGAGGCCTTGAGAGGTTGGGGCAGGGGGCTGTGAGCCATGGGGTGAAATTTAACAACAACAAATGCTGGATTCTGCACCTGGAACAGAGGAATGCTGGGCACAATATACACAGGGAGAGGAGTGCTCAGACAGCTGGGCCTTTCCAACTAAAAATACTCTGTTTTTGGTTCTGTTTTCTAAAGCTATGAATCCCCTTAGAGAGAGGGCAGTCATGCTTGGTGGGTTCACAGACAGGCCAATCTGGGTGAGGATCAGAAGGCATTTGATGTGCTGCCATCCATTGTTAAGAAAGGCTGCAGAATTTTGTCAGTGACGGATTTCTGGTGAAATCTGTTCAAAAGCAGTGATGAAATGCTCACCAGATCAGACACTTGCAACACTTTTAACTTTATATTAAGCACACAGATCTCTACCAAACCAGTGGTGAACAGGAAGAGCCTCCTGTTTGAAATCTGATTTTTACATTAATCTTATGATGGTGTGAAGTCTGACTCATGACTGTTGAACACTCAGCCTGTGCTACTGTCTCAAAAAGCAATCTGATTTTGAAAGGTAAGAGCTGCTGCAGAAGAGAAGCAGAAGCCAAACATCCTCACCTTGAAGCCTGTCATGGCTTCCAGGTCTAGAAAAATCTTCAGTGAAAGCCGTGTATGTGCTTTATTTTCCCTCTATGTTCTTTTACCATGATAAAATAAGTGTAGCAGCCTGCTGCAAAACAAATGGAATGTAATCTGCCATTTTTTCTCTTGACTATTTTGAAATAGTCTGTTAAAAAAGCCAAAGAATGGCATACAGGCAGTTTGTGAAATCATTTTGCATGAAGGGATTTCAAAAAGCTTGCCCAAAAGCTACCTACAAGTTATTAACTCACATTTGAGGACCATCTGCCCAGTGGCTTTTTAAAATAATGCTATAAGTACACAGGCTAGAAGCAAGAAATATCTTACAAAATCATATTTTCCAGAAAAAAAAAAAAGATTAAAAAAAAAGAAAACCGAGAAAAGGCAAAATCCGCAATAACTGAGCCTTACCTTTTGTTATACCCTAGGTGATAAATCAAAAGGTATTTAGGAACAGAAGTGTATCTGGGGTTTTGCCACAACATATGTGTGTTCTGAAAATCATCTTGTAGTTCCTGTTGCAGAATTTTGACCTATTTTGCTCCTGCTACATTTGTTTGGGGAACATGCAGTGCACGTAAAAGGGACTTCAGATTATACAGGCAAGAATTTACAGCAATTTTCCTTCTCTAGAGAATGACCAGAGATTGGAGAGGTTTTTTTTCTAAATCTCTAAGGTTTCACCTACATGGGAACACTTGGGAAGTGTAATGTGAATGGGAATCAGAAAAAAGTAGTTCTTAATTACGATGACTCAAAATGTTGCACACTCCTTTGTGGATATTCACATCTGGAATAAGGCAGGCCTGACTTATGTATAACTGAGTCCACTTTGGAATACTAAAACAAATTTAATCTTTATTATTTTAAAGGAGAATGGCATTTAAAGTACAGGTGTCATTGTGGGTGACCTGTGCTGCTCCATACCAGTTATGTCATAGCTGTTACCAAATTTCATAGGCATTGAATGAAGAGTTACTTATTCCTATAAGGGATGAAAAAACCATTCTTAGCTGCAGAGCACTAACCCCTGGGATCAATCCAGGATGGGGATGATAAATATCCATACAAAAAGGCTGACAGAATTGGGTTTTTCAGTCTGGAGGGATTGGGGCGACCTCATTGTGGCCTTCCTGGATCTGAAGGGAACCCACAGAGAAGATGGAGGGAGATTTGACAAGGGCCTGGAGTGACAGGACAAGGGGCAATGGCTTCACACTGACACAGAGCAGGGTTAGATTGGATATTTGGAAGACATTGTTCCCTGTGAGGGTGCTGAGGCCCTGGCACAGGTTTCCCAGAGAAGCTGTGGCTGCCCCTGGAAGTGTTCAAGACCAGGTTGGATGGGTCTTGTAGCAACCAGGGATGTCTCAGCCCTTGGCAGGGGATTGGAATGAGATGGGCTTTAAAGTCCCTTACAAATCAAATCATTCTGTGATTCTATGTCTGGAATTTGGACCAGGGAGTTGCCCATCCCACCCTTACCTGGTTCAAATTGTGTTTGGATGCAACTGGCTTCAGCAGACAGAGGGAGGAGGAAATAGCACTGCTGCTGGTTTTGGTGAACTTTCCCTCTGCTGGTTAGATGGAGCAGGGGTTGGTCTGAGCTCTGTTCTGGACTTGTGGCAAAAATCACTCTGGAAAATGATCAGGATGAGGCAATTATTCCTCACTGCCAGCTTGGAGCCTAAACTATGAATCAGTCTGTTTCTGAGGTCTCTTAGTCCATAATGCTTAAGCTGGGAAAAATGGAGCTGGACAAGGTGGGAACAGTTCTAGGCAAATGGACTTTCCTGGAGAAAACTTACTTGGGCAGTTCCAAGTGCTGAACTGATGTGTGAAGACCTTGTGTAGCATCATGGGATGGCAAATTAGTACTTACTATTTGAGAAGATAGCTGGAATAGCAACCTATTCCATGTTTTTATTTTCTGCAGTTAATAATCTGGATACTCCCTTTGGAGTCCAATTAAATGTTTGGCTTCTCTGATTACCCCTGTTGCTCAGTTCCATAACCTAATTACTTGTTTTGCTAAAAAGTAACTCCTTTTCCTGCTTATATATTTTCTACTGTGGATCATTCACACATCTCCTCTAAGGCTTCTTACTCAGTTTTAAGCTCCAGCACCTAAAGCTGGATCCTAAAATGGGCTGATCCACAGATTACTATAAAGATGATATTTTCACTTTTCACTCTTTTTTTCTCATGCATCCTGTCACCATTACAGCTGTGACTGCACCCTGTGTAGTGAACTGAAGGCTTCACTTTGCAGGTAGTGAAACTCTTCACTGACTCTAAATTCGAAGTGGTGGCAGCCAGATCTTTTGAATATTCACTGTTGGTTAAGTGTCAGGATGATTCAGATTTAAATTTGGGCTGGCTTCTTTTTACCAGCATCACTACAAATACCCAGAATGTGTTTTTTTCAGAACACAGAGAAAAGTTTAGATCTCTGTGATACACATGAGGATTTTTTCCTTACACATTATGCAGCTGCAAGTTTTACTGGCGATTTTGCTGGGAGTTCACCCAGCTTTTTCCACTTTCTCTGAAGAATTTCAACATTCCTTTTGTCCCAGCTACTGTAAATGAATTAAGCATTTGCAGGCTATTTTATCTCATTTCTATCTTTACAAAGAAAATTTAAATATTCAGTGGAACACAAGCACCAGGGAGCCTTGCCTGGTCTTGTCCCATGATTACACCGGGTGTGTCACTCACTGAGAGGGGACATTTAGCCTTTCTTTAAGCAGGGACAGCCTTCCCAGGGACAAATCCCTTCCAGTACATGAAGGGACAAAGAGGAAGTTTTTACAAATATAGTGACAGGACAAGGAGGAATGGCTTCACACTGACACAGAGGAGGTTTAGATTTGATATGAGGAAGAAATTCTTCCCTGTGAGGGTGGTGGGGACCTGGCACAGGTTGCCCAGAGAAGCTGTGGCTGCTCCCATGCCCTCTCCTGAAACATCTTCTGTTCCTTTGCAGTTTGTGAATGTCCTGGTTCCTCCTACAACCACCAGAGTCAGTGCCAGGTCTGTCTCACCAGGCTGCCCTGTTAGTTCTGCCAGACTTCCATGAGTCACAGCAACACCTCCCACAAGCTCCAGCAGCACCTGTGGAAGTCACACACTGCCAGACTCAACACTGCCTTGTGCCAGCCTAAATTTGCCTTTGTCACAGGCAAACCTGACCTGATGCTTGCATTTTATGAGGGGAGTTGCTGTTTTTCAGTAAAGCCTGGGTTTTTGTGTTGGGAAGGTGCTCCTGGTCTACGCCGCCAGTTCACAGAGAAGTCTGTGCTCACAGAGCCTGTGTAGGAGCAGGAACAGAGGAAAGGCAATGCCACAGATTGCTCCAATACTGCTGAACACACCAAGGCTGGTCTAATTAAGCTGGAGGTGAAAGGGTTAATCTAGGCCTTGCCATGGCAGCCAAGGGATGCACTTTAGGTAATTGCCAGTGTCTGACTTAAAAACAGCAAGTCACAGTCCTGGTGCAGTGGAAGACACTTGGTGTGGTGCCACTGACTCACAGGGGTCAGAACTGAGCTCAGGGCTCAGTTTAGACACTTTGGACAGCACGGTTCCAGCAGAGGATCCTGATCTCTGCCAAGAACCTTAAACTGAATCCAGCCACCACAGAATCAGCCAGTTCCTTAGGAAAGTTTGTTAGACTTGTCAGTATTGACACTGGATTTCAGATATATATTTGCTTAATTACTCCTTTGATAAAACCCCTTATTAAGCAAGTCTGCTCTCCATCTGGTGCTGATCTGACTTAAAATACAGCAAGATTGGCAACTCATTAATTCATGGACAGGATAAGTATAAAATTTGCGTAAATCCGTTAATACTAGAAAGTACAAAACTTGTAGTTTCTTTAAAAAGCAAACTGTGAACCTTTCCTCTTAGGAGAGAAATTTTGTGAGATGGAGAAATATCTCACATGTTTCTGTGACGAGATATCTAGTAGTGATGATGTTTGGGTTTTTCAGATTCCTTTCCCATTAATTCTTGTTCCAAATATAGAACTATAAACTTGGCTTGAAACTGGTGACACTTTGCATTCAAGGCAAAATTCCTGCTCTTTAATGATGTGGTTTTATTCTTAAGGCTTTGATCTTACATCAATAATTTTAAGTGGTTTTCAGTGATGCTCTGAGCGAGGAGCTACCATCCTTCTTTGTTGTTTCCAGTGCCAGATGACATTTTTATCCCATGGCAGGCATCCATTTACCATGAAGATTGAGTTCTAGGAATGCAGTGTACAGATGTGAGGCAATTTGGATCATTGTTCTCTGGAAATTATAGTGATTAATAGTAGTAAGTAATATAGTAATTAGAAATTATACATTTTAGTATTTAGTTTACCCTCTGGATTGCAACTCCTTCTGAATCACGTCCTGCAGAAAAAGTAGTTCATGGAGAAAATCCCTCTCTTTGCTCTATCCCAGGTTCCAGTTGACAAAAGTGTCCCTGCATCTTCCTTTCCTGGAGTTTGGAGAAGATTGGGAGGAAGTGCAGGGACCAACTCCATGTGAATGGAAAGCTGCTCTTTGCCAGTTATTTCCTGACTGTTCTGAGTGATTGCATTCACAGAATCCTTAGGAGTGGAAGGGGCCTCTGGAGCTCATCCAGTCCAACCCCCTTGCCCAGGCAGGGTCACCCAGAGCAGGTGACACTGGAACACATCCAGGTGGGTTTGGAATGTCTCCAGAGGGAGAACTCCAGGCCCTCCCTGGGCAGCTGTTCCAGTGCTCTGCCACCCTCAGTGGAAAGAAATTCTTCCTCATGCTCAGGTGGAACTTCTTGTGTTTAGTTTATGGCCACTGCTCCTCATCCTGCCACTGACCACCACTGAAGAGAGCCTGGCACCATCCTCTTGACACCCTCTTTGGGACATTTATATGTCCTTTCCTGACCTTTTGTGCACCTCAGGTGGTAATTCAGAGGTGAGAAGTAAGATATGGCTCTTGTTCATAAAGTCTGCTTAGAACTGCTGCAGACAAAGACAGGTTCAGAACAGGAGATTGCAGCTCAGGACAAACCTTACTCTAAAGGACTGCTGACAGGTGTTTGACAGCAAAAACTTGTTTAACTCAGTAGTACCAAGGAGCCTCTCTGATAAACAGAAAGCTCACAGCAGGACGCTGCTGCATTAACAAGATTTTCTCTGGCTGCTCCAATTCCCTTTAGCTTTTTATAATTTTTTTTTTTCGGTAATCGTCTTTCAGACTGCAGCAGCATTTGTTATCCTGAGGTGCTGACTCCAGTGGAAGAAATTTTAGTGGAAGCTTCTCCTGCAGTATGCACAGACTTCATTTCAGGTCATTAATCATATCCTCCTCAGCCTCTCCTGGGGCTCTCACATTGATCATCCTCCAGCTGGAGGAATTGTCTGAGAGGAAGGGCATGACTCTTGTGCTGAGGTCACATTTCTAGACTGAGGGTGGACTGAGGGAAGCTTCTGCCCTTTGGATTCAGGGGAGACTTGACATTTGGATGTGGTGTGGATGTGAGAGCCTGTCAGCCTTCCTGCTCCATCATGCACATCTGCCCCCCTCCAGGCAGGCAGTTTTGTTGGGGAGGTACAGGAGGAGAGGGCAGAGCATGTGACTTGGCTTGAGCTGGTGTTTGGGTTCTGAGCAACAAACTCCCTGCTGGATGAGGCTTTTTCACCAACAAAAGGCTCATTGACTGTTCTGAGTCATCATCAGCATTCCATGTGAAGGACTTGAGTTGATGTGACAGAGTAGGAAGCTGGCCCCAGGAAAAATCTGGAAAACAAAACATCCACAGAAATAAAACATGTTTTATGTTTTCTGGTGTTACCTGAAGAGCCAGATGGGAGCAAAACGAAAAAGCAGGAGGCCAGAGGATCTAAAAGCTGGTGAGAAAGGGCTGTTTGACGTCCTTTGCTAAGTTTTCCTGTGAAAGCTGGAATAACACAATGGGTTGCAAGTGATCCTTCTGCTAAACTGACTCCAGAACCAAGCTGGCACCTACCTCTCCTACCTACCTTCTCAGCAAAAAAGAGGATTATTTTGGCTAGATGCAGTCTAAGGTCCTGGAGAGCCCATTGCTTCAATAGCTGCATGAAGGGAATCTTGCTACTGAGTGGAATTCTCATACCTGAGTTGGGATTTTATTCCCTTTGCCCCAGATAAACGCCTCTATTTTTGGCAAGATGTAAATACTTTGTGGGCAAGGCTTTGACACCTTTCAATGAAGTTCATCTTTGAAAGTGGCAGGGCAAAAGATGGGGAAACATCTAAAGTGAGATTTATCTGTTATTTTCTGGTATGAATAATTTTTTTTGAAGGGTGAGATGGTGTCCAATTGCTGCTTGAAGTACTCCCTCTAGCCTGGAGAAAATTTGCTTGTTCCTATAAAGAGCGAACCTTTTGTGCTCTTTGCTTCTGACTGGTTAGGGAATGCCCTCAGGAAGATGGAGATGGAAGTTCAGATACAGGGGAAGGAGGGAATTGTGATTCTTGAGCAGGGGCTATTACCACTCATTGAGGAGGTAGGAGAAAATAATTATGCATCCTCTGATCAGCCTCATTTCTGGGAGGAGGTAGAATTGAGGTTCCTAACTAACAAACTCCATGTTACTTCTGGATTTAAAGAGCAGCCAGAGTCCAGGCACTTGGGGAACTGAATCCACTGGGAAGTGTGAGTGCAGGATTCTACAGCAGCAGAGTGCACTGGGGTTTAGATGTTCTGCATTTTGGATCACAGTAGCTACATGTGCAATTAGTAAGGATTTCAACATCTAATTCCTCCTGTGACCCATCCCACATCAGAGAACTGTGGCTTGGCCTTAGGAAGCATCAGCCCTGGATGGTCTGCCTAGTGTGGCATCAAGAACCATATCCCTGAGGTGATAACCAAAAAATGTTAAGGAACAGCTTTTTAATCATCTTGAATTACATTCACTTGTCTCTCAAGAGCCCTTTCTCACCTCACAGGCTGAGCCCTGTACTTTTACTAAAGGCTGTGCCAGCTTTCCATGAGATTGTCTGGAGCTGGGACTTGCATCCAGACACGTCACTTAGGCTGCAAAAACAAGGAAGAACTGCAACCCTCACAAGTGCTGAAGACAGTTTGCTAAGTAGGCTGCAACAGCCAGAGCAGGTAAGTGATAAACCAGTAAATTCTGCTGCCTCTCTGTGTTTTCCAGGGCGACCTGGGGCTCCTGAAGCAGGAATGGTGTTCTCTGGACAGCTCTCCACGTCCTCCCTACCACACCAGTGAGCCACGGGACCCAGGCAGAAATTCCAGCGTGGGGAGGGTGTGAGTCATGAGATGGTGAGTGAAGGAAACAGCAGGATAAAAATAACAGAGCCCAGTGTGATGCAGAATATTAATCTCCTGCCCTGTGTTATCCTCGCTTGTATTACAGGCACCGCTCTGCTGTAGTGTGGATGCTCTGCTGCTCAAAACAGATCCTACTCACAAAGATTATGGCTCAGGATGCCAGATTGCAGGGACTCCTAATGCTCGTGCCTTTGAGTTGCCTGGAAATTCTTAATCAAGAAATTCCTGCTGTAGAAAATACGCAGTCAAAGAGCATCAAAATGCTGCATTCGTATTTTTCATGTTTATATTAAAAGTCAATTCCAGTTAATTTGACATGAGCTGAAAACAATTTGTTCAAAATTTAAATGGGTAAAGTCCTTTTCATTTTCCAATCTTTTTTTTCTCTCTCTTTCTTCTTTCAAAAGGAGAAAAGGAGAAGCGTATGAAAATACCATGAAAAACCCACATAAAATTCAAGTTTAATTCTAGTTAACATAAATCAGTAGGGATAAAAAAGTAGGAAAAGTGGAATTGATAAAATAATTTTTTTCAAAAGCCAAGTGTTTTATTTTGAGATGTTAATCTCTCTTTTTCTTCTCAAATCTGCCATCAGATTTGCTGAGCTTCGTTCTGAGATCACTCACAACAAAATCAGGATCCTTTCTAGGGAGCTCAGCCAGTGTGAGGTTTCTAACCCAGTCCCCTTGACATCTCCTCTAATCACTGGGCAGTGATCTTCAGAGAGCTCTTGGGAGCTTTGGATGCCTCTTACTCTGGTATTTTTCAATCCAGTCAGGAATCTGGGCACCATAAAGACAGCGGGAGCTTTTCCTTTAACTTCAAAGGGTGCCAGCTCTGGCACTGAGGCTTCACTGCAGATTAACACATGGGGAGCTCTCCTGACAGAAACTGCCTTTGGTATTTCAGAGCTGGGACAACTGTTTATTTCATTTCACATAGATTCAAAACCTTGCCAAAGGATTTCACTGTGCTGCATTTTTTTTGTTGTTGTTGTTGTTGGGGTTTTTTTGGGCTCAAGTTCACCTTCAAGACTGTTAACCTTTACCAAAACTGGGGAACAGCCCCCTGAGACAGGGAGGGAGGTGGCTGTGTGGTCCCCACACTGCAGGATCACAGGGTGAATGGCCAATATTTGTAGGGCTCTCTCTCCTCTTTGCCCTTTCAGGGCTGCTTTATGAAGTGGAGGATAGCACACACACTGAAAGAAGGGACTATTCAGTTGTGATGGATTTAAGGGGTGTGTGTGTGTGTAAAATCATGTGGTTCAGGTGTGCAGTCATGGTCAGAGTACTCCTTGCTCCCTTTCAGATCCAGCTGGAACCAACTTCTTTGATCCCACTAAGCTGAAAAATCCCCTTTTTTCTGCTTCTTTCTTTTCTGTTTTGTCTTACAGAGCTGCCTGGGAAGCTACTTGGGAATAACTTTTCTAGTTTTAAATACCCTCCTTAAGCAATCTCCTGTTATTTTTTACTTTTATATTTCCATCTATTCCCATATACCAAGTCACTTTTATTTTCCAATGCGTAGAGAAAGAAAGACTTATTTTGGAAGTTCTACAAAAATGGAAGTCATTGTAATCATGATTTGATGTCCTTGGAACGCACTTTATTTACTATTTGTTTTTATTAGGACATTGTTTGAACGTAACTTTAAGCCCAATAAGGTTCCAGGACTAATCTCCTGGGAGAGGATATTTATGGTCCATATTTTCAGAGAGGGAGATTGGAAGTAGAAAAAGGCTTAAGTATTTAGGCCTTGCTTCAGCTCTGGAGGCAGGGGAAAGCTGCAAATAGTGCCTTGACCAGTTGAAGTGGAGGGTGGCATGTGCAGATGCCCAGCTCCAAGGGGCACTTGCATTCCATGTGTGCTCATTCCAAGCAGAAACGTGGGCCTCAGACTGTGTGCTTTACTGCAGGGCAACTGACCTATTTTTCTGGAGAGGAAAAATCTACCATAAAAATCTCATTTGCAAGGGTTGCGGGAGTGGAAACAGGGCTGTTTTTTTGGGTTTTTTTCTCTAGGATATTTGGTTATGCAAACAAATTGATGAGGGAGAAACTCCCAGCAGGAAAACCCACTGATGGTGCTCAGTGTCACTCAGTTAATTAATTGTAACACTCTTGAAAGGAAAGTGAAAAAAATGGTGAATTTGGGAGAGAATCAGAGAATCACAGAATGGCCTGGGTTTTTGGAAGGGACCTTAAAGATCTTCTAGTTCCAACCCCCTGCCATGGGAAAGGACACCTTCCCCTTTGATGCAACCTATAATTTTGTGTCCAGTGTGAAGCCTAATGGTTTTTGCTCCTTAATTACTGCAGCTTTTTGCATGACACTCTCCTAATTGCCTTCCTCCTGCAGGCACTGACCATTAGGAAGATGCTGCTGCAGAGTCTGAAACCAAACCAGCCTATTCCTTGTTCTCAAGTCATCTTGGCTTGGAAGCTGCTGAAAAATTTCCTTCTGGATAAATAACTGTGATGTCCCCATCATCCCCAGAATTGGATTTCTTCACTGGGATTGCTGAAACACTGATCTGCTCTGAGGTTTCTCTCATAGAGGAATTGTTCAGCTCCACAACAAGAGTGAGAAATTTTAAATGCTTTGCAGTTCACTTCCAAGCACAAGATTTTATTATTTGAGCTTTTGTTTGGAAATAAACTGAGTTCTTGTCATAGATTGGGCATCTTGTCCCTTGGTTCTTACATATCAAACTTTCTCATCATTCTGGAAGAAGATTCAAGTGTTTGTTGTCTTTCTTTTATTGGCACTCATCTTTGTTTATTTATTTTGTATTCTTGAGATGTGCTGCATCTCTTGAGTTTGTATTTCTACTTTTAGCATAAAAATGCTGTACATACAAGTCTAGAATGCATCTGAAGATTAGTCTAATTTTTCATGTGACTTTGACTTGAACATTTTTCTGTTTATGTTTATATTGCTATTTCAAATATGTGCATTACCTGTATTCTTTATGCCTTTTCCCCATCTATAACTGAATAAAATAATGTCCCCATTCTTCAGAACCAGATCACGTGTGTGTGACAGTGATAACATTTCTGAATAATAATGACTGACAATTTTAAATAAGTTTATTTATTTCTACACCTATATCTGTATCCATATCTGGCTGTCAGAGCCTGAAACNCACGTGTGTGTGACAGTGATAACAGTTTCTGAATAATAATGACTGATAATTTTAAATAAGTTCATCTGTCAGAGCCTGAAATTCTTCTGATGTGGGATTGGAGATGGTGAAAAAATTACCAGTGAGTGGTAAGCTCAGCTCAGGAATAATTCTTCATAAGTCTGTTTGGACTTGAAAGGTACTAGTTCCAACCCCCTAAAGGTTTTTGTTCTTTATTTCAGTTCTCATCCATGGCTGAATTTAGAACTGATATTGCATGAATCAGTGGAGTGTCACCCATTTCACCAGAAGTTTGTGTGAGGACAGTATTTCCCTGTGCAGCTCTTGGAACTGGACGCTGTAGGACCTGGCCCTGCCTTGTGAGAGTCCTTTAGGCAGAGTCTCAGCTGGCATGAACCAGCCTCATTTCCTTGACATTAGTGGAGCACTTCTGGTTTTTTGCTCACTGAACACCTCAGAGTTTACCTGCATTTAAATGAAACTTGTTTCTGTGAATCACAAACTTTTTAAAGGAATTTGTTTCTTTGGGCTTTTTTAACCCTCTCTACTAAGGAAGAGAGTTCCATGACCTGGGAGATCTGTGGGCTGATGCAAGCCTTAGGCCTTTAACTGGAGGACTTCATCCTTGTCAAGTGGATCTTCCCATTCCTTGAACTCCTTTGATTTTTTATTTTTTTTGTTGGATAGATCCAGTGAGGTGCTCAGTTCTGTGCTGAGGCACAGTCATGACTGACATGAGCAGATGCAGGACTGAGGCTTTAATGAGGAGATTTCTGAGTCTCTGGAAACAGGCTTTGATCTTATTAGAGTGAACTTATCAAAATTCTGAGTGCTCTGAGCATTCATGGACATTAAAGTCCCTCAGAGCAAGGGCATGAAACCATTCAATGGCTCTCCTGCTTTGGGGAGATTCAGCTCTTTTTGGATGTTTCTTTGGAAAAGACACTCACTGCCAGCAGAAACTTGAGGCCATTGTACAATGTTGGCTTTTTACTGCTGTAATATTCCTTTGGGTCTCAAAGGTTTAATGAAGTCAGTGGGAAATTTTCTCTCACTCTCAGCGTGTTGGGAACATGTCCTTGATGCAAGTGGGACTCCATCAAACACAGCTGTTTACAAAGCAAAGAGGGAAGGACATTTCTCATCCTTGTCTGTTTAATGCTGTATGCCAAGCCTCTGTTCAGGATTTTAAATATCACAAATGGCAAAATGTCCCATTTAAATAGAATTGAAGGCTGAACCGACTCAAACTGTGGGTTAGCACAAGGAACAGGCAATAGGACCTCCAGGGAGAAGCCTGAGGATTGTGAGTGGTGACAGTGGTGATGGGGACAGGTGACTTGCCTGATTTACCTACAGCTCCATGACTGAACTGAGTGGAGCTCTATTTCTCATGTACTCCAAAATGACAGCTCCTGATTCCTCTCACATCTTGGGAGCACAGTGTACACATCTAGACATCTCCAATTACAAACAAGATATGTTCCTGTAAACAAACAGCTGGGGCTGGCTTATAATTAGGGTTTCTATTAATAGGACATCTTTCATTTAGGTGAGCTACTGCTGCTGTTTTGCCAAAAGCATGTTCATTAATTTCTTTCCAGCTTCTCCTTGTCACTATTAGAGCATAGGAAGCAAGTTCATGGTTTAATAAGCTTGAGTTTCAGACTAGGCTAACCAAACCATTGTGATCCTATTTATCAGCTTTTAATTTACAATAAAAGATTAAATTTAGATGCAAATACCTTCAACCTGAAAAGGGGATTTTGCTTGGAAATTGACTTAACCAGCACCTAGCTCTGTGCTTGAGCTTTGTGCCTGTAAGATAAAAGGTCCAGGAAACATAGCAGAAGCCTCCTGATGGAAAGGAGAGTGATGGACTGAAATCCACCGAGGTGAAGGTGGTGCAAAGACCTGTCCAGGACAGGATTCTAAATCCCAGGATCCAGTCCCATACCCTCGTGTTTGCAGCAGGGGAACCTCTCAGAGCATGTCCCTGCCATCAGCCTGCCCCGGCTGCCAGCACTCTGCTGTTCATTCATTATTATTGCTGGGCTTTCGGGAGGCAGGATGAGCAAAACCAACATCCCTTTCCAACAGATGGGACACGGGGAGGGCAGCTGCAGGCACACGGTGCACTACATACGGCGGGCAGGAGCACGTGGAATCCTCTGCCCCCGGAGCTGCGGCGTTTCCCTTACACGGGCAGCAGGAAAATGCAATTATCTGAATTAACTGCCCGCAAATCCCCGCGCTCTGTGCCTCCCACTCGGGAATTCAGGCAGGAGCCGGGGAACACTGAGCACAGAAGTGCCATTCCTCACGTGGCAGCGCTGGAAAAGCACACTCCTGCCTACGTGAGATCAGCTGGGGCATTCCTGCGAGCCTTTTCTTTTTTGTTCTTGGTAGCTCGTTCTGTTTTGTTTTTTACCTTTCAGGCTGGCAAATGAGATTAACAGCACAGGCATGCAGAAAATAAAATGCAGCGGAAACAAGATTACTAGGGCAAAACAGTGCCTCTCAGCACATTAACTGCACTGGGGGATGTGAGGCTGGGGCAGGGCTGGGAGCAGTTTTTGCCTGGGTACAGCAGATGCAGGCAGAAAATACTAATTATGTGCTCTGAGAGAGCTGCTCTCACCCTGCTCAGAGTGCAGACAAGCCGAGGGTGGGAAAGAAGCACGAAGAGTTCAATTTGTTTGGGGTATTTTTATTATTCTTTCCCCCCGAAACATCGTCTTGAAATCATGCTGGATTTTGACATCTTTCAAAGGATCTCAGCTGACATTTTGCTGTCTCTCATGTGTGGACCCACACACACTTGGCTCTGTGGGACACAAGGGTAGGACACGAGAGCTGTCCTAAGATGAGAGATCTGATAATGACCAGCAGTGTTTTGTTGGTGATAGAGAGGCAATACTCTTTGGCTGGATTGTTTGCTGTCAGTTTAAAATGCTTGAGGCTGTTGATAAAAGCCCTGCCCAGTCTGTCTCAAGAGCTGTGAGCTCTTACCTTCGAGAGCTCTACAGGAGGAAGGGGCCACGGGAGAAATAAAATTAGCTTGTGTTTTGAAAAAACCCAACGTAACCACATCATGACAAATCCTCCACCTTTCTGCTGGCTGGCAGAATCTCTGCTCCCTCCCACGCAGCCCCAGCTGGAGAGCCTTCACTTGCAGCAAAGCCACTCTGGTTGTGACAGTCCCTTTCCACTCACTGCTCCCTTTCCCTTCCCTCCTAGGGAGCAGCAGCTGCCACCACAGCCTCTCTTCTCTGCCTCCAAGGGGCTCCCCACTTACATAATTTGCAGAAGGCAAAGGAAGGAAATATTGAATTGATGCTAGACAGGGTCAGGGTGACCTTCCCAGCAGCAGAGATTAACAAGTCCAGTGCTGCAGTGAGCATCCTGCTTCAGTGTCAGGTGGAGTAAAGTCTTCCACCCTGGCCCTGAACCTGCCTCACCCACAAAGCCAGGGCAGAGGAGCTCTGTGCTCATGTTCAGGGTTCAAAAGTGCCTTTCAGGCCAGAGTTGAACTTGGTGTTTGGAGCCTAAATTAATTTTTTGGAAGGACTGTGGCTGCTTTTCTGCACGTGACTGACCCAAATGTGGCCTCTTTGGCAGTGCCAGGATCGGTGCTGCTGCTGAGGGGTCATCTGGGGAGAGTGTCCCCTTACTCCCCTCTCTGTCAGGGAAAGGAAAAAATAACTATCTTGAGCACTCTGGTCTGGTGGAAGGAGTCCCTGCTCAGGCCAGGGGGTTGGAATGAGGTGGTCTTTAAGGTCCCTTCCAACCCAAACCACTCTGTGATTCTGTGACCTTATTGAACCATGCTGAGTGCTGCCTGAGTCAAGGGCCCTTAGTTTCTGTCCTTAAAGAGCAAAGCTCAAAGCAGCTTTTGTAAAGAAGACAGGATAGAGGTACAAATTACATTTCCTCTGCTCACTCTGGGGTCTGCCCCCTTCCTGCCCATGGGTGAGATGGATGCCAGTGTGGAAGCTGGGAACAGATGTGAGCTCCAGTAGCTAATGAGGTGTGAGTGATTGCTTCCCTTCTTGCTTAGGAAGCACAGCAGAGTGCTCCTTTCTCTGCCACAGGCCATCCTCCAGGACATCTGAGCAGGGATTCTAACTCCAGTAAGGAGAAGTGTCAGAGAGTGAGGAAGGAGCAGCCTTTGGGGGCTGAAGGGTGGCAGCAGCCTCAGTGCAGTTTGTGTGTTAGTTGAGGACTATTTTATAAATGGAGCACAGCTATCATCCCTCAGCTGCATGGAGGTTACAAACCTCCAAATAACCAATCATTTGGATTGGCTTAAACAGGACAACTCACTGCAACAGTGTGGAGCCAAGATATCCTTGTAAGCACCTCAGCAGAAAGTCACAAACCAGACTGAGGGGAAAAAAAATTCCCATCTGTTGGTGCAGAATTCACACAAAACCACCTGATTGCTAGAACACCATACCCTGGTATTCCACGAGTTTCACAGAATCATGGAATGGCTTTGGTTGGAAGGGACCTTAAAGCCCATCCAGTTCCAACTCCATGGGGGTACACTTTCCAGTCTGTTGCGCAGAGCCCCATCCAACCTGGCCTTGGACATTTCCAGGGATGGGACAGCTACAGAAACATCTCTGGGCAAGTTTCTTTCAGCTCTTTCTCTCACTGACCCTGCACAGCTGAGGCTGACAGGCAAACAGGGTGTAACAGCAAACTCCTGTCTGGTTACAGAAATTGCTACCTTTGCTCAGGTACACTTTGCTCTTGTGCTATGAGAATGATGCACTAGAGAACAAAATTCTCCTTTCAGAGCTTTCCCAATGCCATTCTCCATCCTCAGTCATGCATCCCTGGGCCCCACTGGCACTGCCTGGCTATGCAGGTGGAGAATTCCCAGGCTCAGCACCACACTCAGGGGAATTTCTGGGTTGCTTTGGCTTTCACTGATTTTTCCATTTCTTTTTGTGCTTCATTAGTGTGACAAAAAACCAGGCTGCTCCCAGCGTGTATTTGTTAGGCACACATAGAGGGAAGAGTAAAGATCTTTAAATGTGATGGACATGTTTTTCTCAGTAGCTTTTTCCACCCTGTTTTGCCAAACTGGCACTCCCTGCTCAGCCTCATTTGGAAATTGCCACAAATAAAGCCCATACTGAAAACCTTCAAAGTACAAATAATCATGAAGAGAATGAGTCCAAGAGTTCATAGCTGTCCCAATTTTTCTTCACTTAAATTGGAGTTTTGCTAGGCAAGGTTTAATATTCTGGAAGAAAAAACTCTAGCACAAAATAATTTCATTTTCTTTTTTTTCTTTTTTTTTTTTTTTTAATAAGGTCTATTTAAAGCACTTTGATACACCAGAATGTACTGCAGAAAGGCAGCTTTTATCACTTACCTTTGATCATCTAACAGGTTTTCTGTGAGGAATATGAGCAAGAGCTGATGGGAACAAGTATAGGCAACAGTTAATGGTAGTTTTTAAAACTGGCCATCCAGACTAGTGCAGCTGAGTAAAAGTGACAGCTAAAACTCTGAATTTCCTGGCTCTGTCCAAATGAATTGCTGGTAAAATTTCCCTTCCCCTGAGATGAACACTTAACAACTCCATGGTGAGCTTTGCCACTCTCTGTGTTTGCACTGGTATGAATCAGAATAAAAATTTTTCCTCACAACTTACTTTTTTCACTATATAAGAAGGTTCTAAGAATAAAGTCTAGCTCCTGACATCCTGACCCACCCTCCAAACAAATGAAACTCAGGCCTAGAAAGGTCTTTACATGTGGTTGTGTGGTGAAAAAAATGTTCATTTTTTTGCAGTACCCATAGTTTGAGGATAGGCACAAGGGAAAGTCATCCTCTGGAGAGATATAGTCCAAGGAAAAGCAGAAACACATAAAAGGGAATGGATGGGACATGGAATAATAATAAATTCCTTTGCCATGGCTCGAGGCCAAGAAGATGGGATTGCTGATAAGCAGGTGAATCATGTGAAAGTGAGGTAAGAACATTCTCATGTTCTCCCCTTGGACACAGGGAGTCCATTCTGAGGGAGGTGCTTTGATTAAATGGAAGTTGTTTCCAGGCTACACAACCTCCCCTTTCTCTATGTAGGAGTGAGCCCCAAATATCCATCTTAGCAAATAAATGCACCAAATTCCTAAAGGAATAGGCTGCTAACAGCCTTGTAAGGAAGGTGTGAAAGGCTTGGAGATGGAAGGTTGTACAGTGGGGAAGAAAGTAATAGGGAATGACTTTGGGAAAATGACAAACCCTGAAGTTCCAAAAATTCAGTGTCTTGAACCTCCCAAATAGAATGCCCAAGTCCTGCCAGTGAAAACACCCCTTGGTGACCACCTTGAACCTCCCAAGATATGAGGATGGGGTGAAGTGAAAATCACCCCCCATTTCTGCTTCTTCACTGTTCTTCACTGTTATCCTGTCTGCTTTGTGCTGGAAATGTGTCTCTGCCTGTCACAGAACAACAGCGTGCAAGAGGAGGGGACAGAAGGAAAATTTGCACTAGGATTCCGTGGCCAATTGATTCCATGGCCACTGATCCCAGTGAATTTTTACAGGCTGATGCCAGCTCAGTGTTATCTTTCTTTCATGGGGCGAATTTATTTCATCAGCCTTTTCCTTTCAGTAAAAGGCCTGACTAAAGTGATGGCAATATCTCTGAAAGGGATTCTGATGGTAATATCTCAAGTGAAAAAGCTGCAGGATGCACAGGAAATTTCCATCCATCTTTTGTCTCAGTTAGCCATGGCATTGAGAGCATTTCTGAAAGAAATGTTAATAAAACATCTTCTCTCAAGGGCCACATTAGCAGTGTAACCACTTTTTTAAAATAGTCTAGAAATAGTGTTAAGATCCGAGCTCTGTTCCAACTTAAATTTATCATTGTTAGGCACACCACAGTGTGTGGGACTTAAAACACAAACTGTTTTCAGAAAGACTTTTGGCTTTCTTCTGATGTAGTTTGATGCATAAGAGTAGTTTATAGATGGTCACTTGTTCCAACACTTACAAAAACTGAGAAGGAAGAAATTCTATTTTTTCAATTTCTCTTATTTTTTTTCTATTTCCCCCCTATATTTTGTCCTAAATGTAGAAGTAAAAGTACTTAATGAAAATAACTGAAAATTTCAAATGCTCAAAGTGAAAGGTTTTATAAGTCAGCAATTTTTGTCCTAGCTGAAATGACACAGAGTGCCATGAATGGAATATATAGGAAATTATGCTTACCCCTGAATACTATTATTTGTAGTAAGTGTCATAGAAAACAGATAAGATGAAACAAAGGTTTACTGCTGTGGATGAGATGTTTCCAGTCACCTAAACCATGTTATCCAGCAGAACATTGTTCTAATATTTTCCACAAGCTCAATTTTTACTCAAAATCCATTAGACACTTCCCATTTTCCAAGAAGTTAAAGGCTGAGAAAACCACCTTGGAAATCAAGACAGAAACTGAGAATAAATAAAGTGTGGATTTACCCTAGTGTGGAGGATGATCCAGTCTGATGAATGTGGTCAGCTTTCTGTGGCTCCCATCCTGGATCCCCATCAGCCTGTTTGTGAACTTTTCTTGGTCCTTGTACTCCCAAAACACCTCCAGCAATCCATTGGAAGCTGTGGAAAAAGGTCCTGCACAAAACACAACCCTGTGCTGGAAGAGTGGTGTGGAAATATGAGAAATAATCTGTGAGGAGAGTAGTTTTACATTTCTGATCCTCACTCTGGGAATAACATCATTCCTTTCCAGATATACCTGTAATTAGAGCCTATATCTCAAAGTGGGCTGGTCAATTCAAACATGCAAGGAAGAAAAGTATGGAGCAGCTGATACTTGTGAGAGAGTAAAGAATAATTTATAGGACTGAAGAAGTACCAGCCCAACTGAGGTAACAGCTCTATTGTGCTTCAGGCCTTGTGTTTGTTTTTCTATTGCCAGAAAAGCTTAATGGAGGTTAAGATTTATATCAGTACTTGAAATTTTATTTTGATGTCTCAGACACCACAGAACATAACTCAGGGAAATAATACAGTTTTCTTTCAGTAGCATTGATCCAGTTTGGACCTCATGTTATTTGGATCTGTAACAAGTCAGAAGAGTTATCTTGGTCACAAAACTAGGTACAGAAATGCCTTTGCTCTATGTAAATTAAGATTAAATGGTATGACTGCATCTCATTCCCTTAGGTATGAGGGCAGAGCTGGCACCTGGGCAGAGCTCTGATAGTGAACATTTTTTACACAGGCTCTCCCATCTTCCAAAGCCCCAGCTTTCCCAAAAACCAAGTCTTTGAGATTTGGTAAATTTGGTAAGACATTCTGCCCTCACCCTCCTTAATGTCCTTCAAAATATGTTTCTTTCCTCTTCATTGTAACTACTTATCCTTTCTTCTCAAAGTATAAGAAAAAGTTTTTTGCGGTTGGGTTTTTGGTGGGTTTGTTTTGTTTTGTTTTGTTTTGTCTTGTTTTGTTTTTAATCTGATTGAGTACTTTGCTAGATTATTATATCCCACAAAGTTTCTTGTCTTTTTTCTTTTTTTTTTTTCCTACATAGGATTTGAATTTAGACTGTTCTCCACCCTCACACTTATCTGATGATGTGCAAATGCAAGATGACTGTGAAAGACCACAAATTTACACTTAATCAAAATGCAAAAGTAAGGAATTTTTTCTTCATTTGTCACACTTAGAGAAGTTTAAGAGCTGGCCTTCAGGTAAATCCACTCAGTTCACATCAGGTGAGTGGGAGAAGATTCCAGGCCAAAGAGACTGAACTGCTCACCACATGAAGAAAACTTGACCTGACAACCCCAAAATCTGCCCTCACATCAGCTGCAGGATCAGTGACCTCAGTGGCTCTTTCCCCTTTCTCTCCAGTGATTCTCTTCATGCTCCATGAAATGTGCATTGCTTTGACAGCCAGCAGAGCACTGAAAGAAGGAAAACAAATATTGCAAATGTAAAGTTCTTGGCTCACTGAGCTGATCTCCCAAAGGAGATGTGTTTTGTCCTCTATGGGGTCTTCAAACTCGAAAACCATGAAATAACTTATTGAAGAATTTAAGGGGGAAAAAGAAGTTATTATTTAATTTCTAATTATCCCTCTAATTTCTGATTCCTTTCTGTCTTGCTTGCTGTCCTTTGCTCCTACAACACTCTTTAGCAGAAACTGGTTGTTTGAAACAGCTCAAATCAGATGGTGTTAGCAGTAGAAATTTTGCTTCTAGTCACATCCAGTCCATACTATTTGCTCCTTGTATTGATTGAAGATAAAAGATTTTCCTAAAAGCAGCTGCCTGGCTAGGAATGGAACAGGGAAAGCTGAAATTCCAGGGACTAAACTAGATTTTCCCATGCAAGAGTACATATACAGTGAGATTTGCCAGCCTGTTTACCCCTCTGTGGAGTCCAGTGAAGACAGCTTCAGAAACACACAGATAGATGAATCCATACTAAATTTATCCCAATTCCAGAGCAGCAGTTTATAGAGCTATAGTTTATAGCAGTTTATGTTTTAAAAAAGAACCTCCTTTCCTTGCCTTCTATGATTTGAGTTTCACTTGGGAAACTTCTCTCAACAGCTCTGGTATTTTTTTTTTTTTTAATTCTCTTTCAAGTAAAATCATGAGCTGCTGAAAGGTCCCAATTTAAGTTCTGTGGGACAGCAGGGCCCTCCAAATGGTCTCTGCAGAAATGGCTCTTGGCAAAGGCAACATGCCTGCTTTTTTATTTGGTTTCCTCTGTGAGGGTGAAATTCCCACCATGAGGGCAGCCATGGGCTGCAGGAGGAAGGTACTGTACCATTGTGGGAGATAAACAGTCAAAATATTACCAATCTGAAAGTGGAATGAGGGAATACAGACCCTAATGGGAAAAGGAGATAATTAAGTGATGGTGCAAACTCTGAGAATACAATGAGAAAGGCAGACAAAAAGAAGAGGATGTGGGACATGGTGCTCTGCTCTGTGAGAGTCCAGGGATGCCACTGAAAGGAAGATCTGCATGGGTAAAGGGTATAAAAAAGTGATTAGGAATAGGAATGATAGTCAGATAACATCATGATAGGAAATCTAGAACGGCTGACCTGTAGCATTTTTATTCCTCAGTGAAATAGGTGTAAAACACAAGGGAGAGTCATAATCATAGAGGTTCTCATGGTTCTCAGAGTGTCCAGCTGAGTGTAGAGAAAGGAACTTGTAATTAGGCTAAGTATGCAGCTGGGCTGATAGCTCTCTGATATTCTGGTTTTGGGGTATTTTTGAGGGTTTTTTTTATTCCAAATACTTGTCAAATTCACTTTGTAAAATGGGTATGCAGTAGGAATAGCTGGAATGTAAGATGGTTCAGGTTATTTTCCTCTGAGACTTTCACCTGAAATCAAGTCACTGTAAGTGGGCCTTTGTGGCTCATGTGGACTCATATTGTTCCCTCTACCTCCAAGTCCCTTCATTTGGATGGATTTTGAAGACAAAAATACCTCACATGTAGACCTCAGGTGTAGCTTTTCAAATTTGCAATGTTTCAATGTGTGGAACAGTTTTGGTGGTTCTAACATAGCTGTGGATAAGAAGGGAAACATTTTCTGGGCTGAAGCAGTGAATTCCAGATAGTGACATCATCAATTTCAATTGGATACATGGGCTCAATCATAAACTTTAGGCACNGCAGTGAATTCCAGATAGTGACATAATCAATTTCAATGGACCTTGGATACTTTAGGCATTGAGCACCTTCAAATCCTCAGCTGCAGAAATCAGTCTATGGGAGGGACAGCTTCAGCTTCTGCTTGCCCATGTTTAAAACCCTTTCCTGTCTCTGGAAAACATGTTGGCAATAAAAATGGAACAATCCAAGGAGGCAAAACCCCCTTATTTCCTCTAGGTGGAATTAAGTAGTGTGAGAGCTGGGAACATCAAGTCTCAAGAAGCAGACTTGCTCCTGAGTTTGTGTTAATTATCTATTATAACAGTGCCAATCCCATTAAAAGGAAAGTGCTTGTCATCTACAACCATATAAAATACTGTTAATAGTATGTACTAGACACACATTTGCTTCCAACAGGATTTTTCCAGTGGTTCCCCTGTGTGTCTGTTAAAAACATGCCTCAATACCTGGAGTCACCCAGGTATTCCAGGAGGAAAGCAAAACAAAATCCTGGTTGAAACTGAATACTGCTGGCCATGTGCTGAGGTTGCCTGTTACAGCCAGAAAAGAGATAAGATTGAAATAATGTGAGATAATGATTGATGATGCAACTTCCCTCACTCATTTTAAAACCAAATAATGGCCTGTTAGATTCCTGCCTTGCTTGCATTTAAATAACAAAACACTTACAGTCTCAAGATCTTAAGGCCTGCAATCTTCTGCACAGAGGAAACCATCTTTGGTTTAGTGATGAAAGGAAACAGATGGTCTCTCCTTTTTGCACTAATCTTCCTGTATGTTTCAGAAAATTAAGGTTTGGGGGGTGGAGCTGAGGCGGGGTGAATTCTTCTCCTGGGAGAGAATATTCAACAAAAATCAGTTCAAGTAGATTCACTGAAAATCTTATCTCTTTTTATGGATAAGTAGTTGGCAGGCAGATTGCCTACTGCTATTCCAGATTATTAACAGCTTGTTTTAACAGTTCTGTATTGTGCAAACTCTTTGTAACCATCTCCTCTCTTCCCAGTTTCATGTGGGCTGCACTGTGACGAAGCAATGTCGTCTCTGCTACAAGATCTACTGTGATTCTCTACCAAAGTGTTCTTCACTCTAGGGTGAGGAAGGCAGATTTTCATCTGGGATTTAGTCTCATTCTGCTTCTTTTGTGCACTTTGGAACTGAATGTGTATTTTGGAGAAAAATTCAGAGAAAATGTGTATCTGAAGAAAGCAGTAAATTAGCTTGTGTCTAATGTATTTATTATCACGTAATGTTTGATCTAATCATAGACAAGTAGAGTATCAGACTTCCCTACAGGGAGATTTTGCTGAGTGAGACTTTCCTGTTTCCTGAGTTTTGGGTTAGTGGTGGGATTTTTGGTTGGTAATTTGGTTGTTGGATTGATTCAGCAGTTTGATATGTGATGTTTTTAAAATATATGTGATGTCCTTGAGGTCTCCTCCACAGAACCACAGAATCATGGAATCATTAAGGTTGGAAAAGACCTCCAAGACATCAAGGCCAACCTCTGACCTTGTCAACTAAACCAGAGCACTGAGTGCCCCATCCAAACATTTCTTGAACACCTCCAGGATGGGGCCTCCACCACCCCTCTGGGCAGCCCATTCCAGGCTTGGCAATTTTTTAAAATTGGAGAGCAAACTCAACTTTGCATCAAGAAATAGAAAACTGACTCAGGGTTGTATTTGCCTTGTGAACAGCAAGCAGCCTGTACTTGCTAAGGAAGCACCAAAGGAAGAATTCTACCTCCCAAATTTTTCTATTCTCTGTTCAGAATTAGTGAGCAGTGTAGGCAGGAGACACTGAGCCTGTGGCAGTGGATCTGAGAGGACACATGAGCCTTTCTTAGTCATCTATTTGTCCTCAGAATTATTTAGGGTGAGGCAGCACAAAGTACCACAGGTCATTTCATGTTATAGTGCCATGGGAGATGGAGTGNGGGTGAATTCTTCTCCTGGGAGAGAATATTCAACAAAAATCACTTCAAGTAGATTCACTGAAAATCCTGTCTCTTTTTATGGATAAGTAGTTGGCAGGCAGATTGCCTACTGCTATTCCAGATTATTAACAGCTTGTTTTAACAGTTCTGTATTGTGCAAACTCTTTGTAACCATCTCCTCTCTTCCCAGTTTCATGTGGGCTGCACTGTGACAAAGCAATGTCATCTCTGCTGCAAGATCTACTGTGATTCTCTACCAAAGTGTTCTTCACTCTAGGGTGAGGAAGGCAGATTTTCATCTGGGATTTAGTCCCATTCTGCTTCTTTTGTGCACTTTGGAATTGAATGTGTATTTTGGAGAAAAATTCAGAGAAAGTGTGTATCTGAAGAAAGCAGTAAATTAGCTTGTGTCTAATGTATTTATTATCACGTAATGTTTGATCTAATCATAGACAAGTAGAGTATCAGACTTCCCTACAGGGAGATTTTGCTGAGTGAGACTTTCCTGTTTCCTGAGTTTTGGGTTAGTGGTGGGATTTTTGGTTGGTAATTTGGTTGTTGGATTGATTCAGCATTTTGATATGTGATGTTTTTAAAAACTGTCCTTGAGGTCTCCTCCACAGAACCACAGAATCATGGAATCATTAAGATTGGAAAAGACCTCCAAGATATCAAGGCCAACCTCTGACCTTGTCAACTAAACCAGAGCACTGAGTGCCCCATCCAAACATTTCTTGAACACCTCCAGGATGGGGCCTCCACCACCCCTCTGGACAGCCCATTCCAGGCTTGGCAACTTTTTAAAATTGGAGAGCAAACTCAACTTTGCATCAAGAAATAGAAAACTGACCAGAAATTAGGGAACTTCAGGGCTGTATTTGCCTTGTGAACAGCAAGCAGCCTGTACTTGCTAAGGAAGCACCAAAGGAAGAATTCTACCTCCCAAATTTTTCTATTCTCTGTTCAGAATTAGTGAGCAGTGTAGGCAGGAGACACTGAGCCTGTGGCAGTGGATCTGAGAGGACACATGAGCCTTTCTTAGTCATCTATTTGTCCTCAGAATTATTTAGGGTGAGGCAGCACAAAGTACCACAGGTCATTTCATGTTATAGTGCCATGGGAGATGGAGTGACAGTTTGGAAGCCAAAAGGTAACTCAGAGATATTTCAAATATGGGACAGGCCAGTAGTGACCTTTCTGCTTTTGAAAGGCTCAGCATGCTGGGCTTTTGCTCACTGGCAGCAATGTCATCATCAGGTGTAAATTTATTGTGAGATTTACAGGCTGGACCCATGGGTCCAGCCCAGTGGTCTGAGGGTCACCAAGGCCAGGTCCTGGCTCCTGTCCTTGGCTCACACCAACCCCTGCAGCTCCAGGCTGGGGCAGAGGGGCTGGAAAGCTGGGAAAGGCCCTGGGGGTGCTGGGGACAGTGGCTGGACAGGAGCCCAGGGGGGCAAGAGGCCAGTGGCACCTGGGCTGTGCCAGCCATGGGGTGGCAGCAGGGCCAGGGCAGTGACTGTCCCCTGTGCTGGGCATTGCTGGGGACACACCTCACATCCTGGGGCAGCTCTGGCAACCTCAGCACAAGAAAGACATTGAGGGGCTGGAGATGTCCAGGGAAGGGAACAGAGCAGGGGAAGGGGCTGGAGCACCAGGAGGGGCTGAGGGAACTGGGAAAGGGGCTCAGCCTGGAGAAAAGGAGGCTCAGGGGGGACCTTCTGGCTCTGCACAACTCCCTGACAAGAGGGGACAGCTGGGGGGGGGGTCAGGCTCTGCTCCCAGGGAACAGGGACGGGACAAGGGGAAACAGCCTCAGGCTGTGCCAGGGGAGGTTCAAGTTGGACATCAGGAGGAAGAGGAGTGTGCAGGTAACTTTGTTGATAAATATGCCATACTCAGTACCATGGAAATGATCCCAACCTATTTCATGAGTAGTAGCTGTCCACCACCCAAGGAGAAGCAAGGAAGCCCATATATACCTGGAACTCCCTCAAATGAAGGGGAAAAAAAACCCTATTTCTATACTTGAAGCTTGCCAAAGCTGGAGGTAAAAATCTTAAAAGGGGAAAAGTGACAAATTTCCCTCAAGAAATTTAGAAACAGAAGGGGAAGTTACCAATACTCACAAATTGTCAGTACTTGCTTGTCTATCCACTACATGGAACTATGAAAGCTGTGCTGAGGAAACCTGAGCAAATTTTTCTGCAGTATTTTGACAGCCTTTTTTCTGAAGACATTTCTGACTTTCCACTATGTGTGTGGAATAATGAGAGTATGCAGACTTCTATGGTCACAGGAGCCTGTTTATATTTCCTTACACGTTGACTGAACATGATCATGTAAACTTCAGGAAAGTTCTGGTTATTATTGTAAAGAAACACTTCCCACATTTCCAGCCTCCCGATTTTAATACAGGCAGGTGACAGGAGGAATTGGTTAGTTCAGTGGTAGTGCCATGCTGCAGCACAAGCTGATCATGTTTCTTCAATATTTGAAATGATGGGGCATTGCAATGCCTTCAAAGCAGGGTTCTAACATGCAGATGCACCCACCATGACTCAGGAATTAGTCTTGAGATGGCAAAGCCCAGTTTCAAGGCCCTTTGCAATTAAGTTGACCAAGGCTTCCTTTTCTTAAATGCAGCTGTTGTGCTTCACTTTAGTCACCTCTGTTGCTGGCTCTAATGAAAAACATTTGCAATGACACCTGATACAGCCTGCTAATGATCTGCAGAGGTGAAAGGTAAAGGCAGGTGCAGGGTTTCACTTAAGTGATTTCATAAATTAACTTTAATGTGCCCTGTAGTTCCTTTGCCTAATAATAGGTCAGCAAGTGAATTTGAATCTGTATTATTTGAAAGATTAAAGCTAATGTTAGCATCTGAATGGGAATGGAAATCTGATGAGTTTTTATTGAGTGCCAGTCTCCTCATTATTTCTAGTGAATAATTCATGTCCTGGAGGTGGCTGTGGCAGAAAGACTGCATCACCAGACATGAGACAAAACCAGACATTTATCCCATCCTATTCACACTTTGAGGTGTGCATTCAAGATAAGAACAAGACTGAAAGCCCAATTCTCTTCACAGTTCAGTAATTCACAGCATCTGGAAGCAGCCTGGTGTGGAGCAGGCCCTAAGGAAGACAGCAGGGCTATGAGGCCAAAACGGGAGTGTTTGAAGGTCAGGAGGGTGCAGTTCCCTACATGGACAGCACTGCCCTGCACAGGGAACTTCTCATGAGCCCAGTGATAAGGATGTGCCAGGAGATTTCCTGCATGCACCTGGACATGGCCTTTCAGTGTGATGTGGTCTATTGCAAATAACCTCCTGCTTCCTGGATATCATTTAGTGGAGAATTATTGAATGATTTTCTAAATGCTATCAGGGAAATAAAATGCTGCTAAAACACAGAAATGGTGGATTCTGTTGCTTGAAAGCACCCACTGAAACTGATGCCGTGACTGAGACCAGTTTTTTATTCAGCAAGTAAAATGTCAAATTAAAAACAGCTCTATTGATACACCAAGAAAAGGGTTCTTGGTATAATGCCAACGTCAATAATTATAAAGGGGAGACAGCAGGCTAAAAGGCATGGCTGGCAGCACTTTTAAAATATTTGTCCTTGGTGGGACCAGCGACTGATTTAGTTTAAATTTAGATTCCAAAGAAAAATAACATCTCAAAGGGCATATCATAAAACTTCACTGGTTTATTCGTTGCAAACCAGATCAAACAAAATACAGTAGAATAAATATTTATTGGTTTTAAAATAGTGGAACAGCACTGCAGTCAGATGAGTGAGTTGATTCAATTCACAGCAGGTGAGGATTTAGTAGATCAAGGGAGGGGATTCTGCTCCTCTGCCCTGATCTGCTCAGCCCCACCTGCAGAGCTGCCTCCAGCTCTGGGATCCCAGCACAGCAAGGACAGGGAGCTGCTGGAGCCAGGCCAGAGCAGGGACACCAAGGCCATCAGAGGGATGGAGCAGCTCTGCTGGGAGGAAAGGCTGAGGGAACTGGGATTGTTCAGCCTGGAGAGGAGAAGGCTTTGGCGTGACCTCATTGTGGCCTTGCAGTGCCTGAAGGGAGCCCACAGGAAAGAGGGGGCGACGAAGCCGGGGTTACAATCCTGGAAGCTGGGACAGAGCAACACAGACTAACAACCAATATGGTTACATCATGTGGTCTCCTCTTTATTCCTCAAGATGTCTGGTTAAATACAGCTGAGATAGTTTACAGTTACAGGTGCACGCTAATTGGTACAGAGAGTTAAAAGAATGCAAAACAATCCAAATTAAAGGTAGCTACCATAAATCCACCCTAACTATCCTATCCAAAAAATGCACCCACCTTAATCTAATTTCTAACTGCGCCACTAAGGCTTCTCAACTCCCACAGGCCCAAAACCTGAGGCCCAGTTTAGTATAGCTCAAACCTCATTCCAAAGAAACCTGATGTTCACATTCTCTACAGGGAGAGACTCTTGACAAGGGTCTGGAGTGACAGGACAAGGGGCAATGGCTTCACACTGACAGAGAGCAGGTTTAGATTGGATATTGGGAAGAAATTGTTCCCTGTGAGGATGCTGAGGCCCTGGCACAGGTCTCCCAGAGCAGCTGTGGCTGACCCTGGATCCCTAGAAGTGTTCCAGGCCAGGTTGTGAAACCCCATGGCAGAAGGTTGGGACAAGATGACCTTTAAGGTCCTTCCAATGCAGGCCAATAGTCTCTCTTCATCATTCTGGGTTTCAGATCTCTGTCTGTCAGTGTCTATGAACATGTGGTGTGTTCTAGACAGTTCCACATGATGAAGAGAAGAAATTTAAATGGACAGATTCTGTCTCAGTTATGGCTCATCTCTTTATGATTTATCTCCAAAAGGAAGCAGGTCCTGCGTGTGGAGGGCAGACAAAAGGTCTCCAAGCAAATATTAGCTATTAAAGCCTATTGAGTGGAAATCCGCCTGTAGTTTAAGGAGTGGTCATGCACTTAGACAGTTAAGGCAGAGCCTATTGCCAGTGGGTGATCTAAACATTTTCTGGCAGATCCTGAGAGAAATCACTGTGTCTAAGGTTTGTGAAAGAAGGAAAGGCTTGTTAGTTCATTCAACATTCTCCAACCAGTCGTGCACAAGCCTGTGGTGGTGCAGAGCACAAATATGAACATTCAACACTCACAGGCAACACTGGTGACAAGTACTGGGACAAGGCAAATTGTCCAGATAAGAGAAATAAAGTTTATTGTGACTTCCTGCTGCTCTGACTCTGCAGCCTGTTGTTTGCAATCAAACATTGCAGGGGCAGGGAGCTCATCTCTGGGGTACAGAGAATAATGTCTCTGGACATGATGGAGATAACTCAGGCCTTTGGGACCAAGTCCAACAGGACTGCAGTGGATGATCTTTCCTAACCATTGTTTGATAGATCCACACTCTCAAAGTCATACCCCTCCAAGGAATAAATCATCATTATCCTTTCAGAGCCAGTGCAAGACTCTTCCATTCAGAATACTTTTCTAAACATATTTTGCCAAACTTTTGCTAGGAAAGAAATTTCTACAACTCCCCACAGAATGACAGTTTTCAAGGGGGGTTTCTTGGAGCTCCCCTAAAAAACAAAAGTCCCTTTAAAACTAATGTACCTCTATTTTGGGGGAGAAAGCTGTTTCTGAGAGTACTGCAGCACTGGTTTTAGTTTTCACCACTATTTCATTAATACTTACACTGGCTTCAAATGATCTCACATTCCTTTATACTTCCCAGGCAACTTACAAAATACTAATTTAGGGGAAAGTGTTCTGCAGCAAGCCAATGCCTGCTCTGATGTGGTGACAAATGCTCTTTTGGGAATACTACATCCCTGTTGGAGATGTCTCATTGCAATTCATGGGTGTAATAACCCACAGGATCTTCTCTCTCTCCTGCTGGAGTCTGATCCATTTTTTCAACTGGCAGTCACCTGATCTCACAAACTGTGCCTGGTCTGAACATTAAAAGAACAGTCTGATCCACAGTCTGAAGATCCAATGATATCAGAAAGGATATTTTTTGTCAAGATCACATGCCCAAAAAGTTATTTTCAAGTCTTAATTTTCATTCAAAACAGGAAAAAAAGATGTCAAAGAACAAAGATTTTATGCTTTTATTTTAATAAGCACTCTAAAGTTCTGAATGTGACTGTCTAAATAGTAAAATAAAATCCAAAGTATAATCTCTTTCATTGATTAAATTGGAAATTGTAATACATTTTTATAGTAATGATGTCTTTATGTTTACTAAAAATAAAACACTGCCTACTTACTCCAGGAGCTGTGTAGTCCCTGTGGAGATGCCACATGTTGGATAAGAACTTTTTCCTGTGCAGCCACAATGTTCTGTAATCTTTCACCTTTCATTTGGTGAAATTACTCTGCAAGTGCACAAATTTTTAGGAATTATTTACAATTGTCATTTGTTTGTGTCCTTTTCCAACCCCGTGTGAAGATTTGTTTCCTTCTTCCTACCCCTAGAACTGGAATTTCCCTTGAAAAAATCTGAATATCCATAGCATCATGCCAGGTCACATCAAGTCATTCAGGCTTTCAAGACATAACTTCAGCCTACACAATGTGACATGGTTGCTGCATCGTGTCACAAATCTTCAGGGATATTATAGTTTTTTAATAAATGATTGTGGAAGTTACCATGGCTACAAACCCTCTTTATTCTGTTCAGATTTGAAACATTTCTTATAAATATTGGCCAAACCACTCTTTCCTTCCCAGCAACAGCACAAGTGTTTCAAATGTGCTTATTATCAAGTTTTCAGGATGAGGAAACTCCTAGCACATTTCCATGCTGTTTTTGCTGTTTTGTTGTTTTGGGTTTTTTTTTTTTCTTAATCAGCTGTGATTTCTTTCCTTGGGATAAATGTAAAATGTGAAGAAATTCATTTTGTTGCTATTTAAATAGCACTTAAAGAGGAATTAGCTGCTGTAGACCAGGACAACTCCAGCAGACTTGTGAAGGTGTTTGTGGGTTAGAAATGGGCAGTGTCTGGAGTAGGAGGCAGTGCCCTGTGAATGCCACTTGTCATTGCTGCTCAGCAATCCTCATATTTTCCTAGGAGTTAACCAGAGGCATTAAGCTGGAACAGCTTGGCAGGACACCCTGTGGAACAGCATGACAAAGAGGCTTCATTTCCCACCCTAACACTGGTGGGGAGTTGGAGGTTTATCCATGGAAGTGTTTTACCTCATCCTGCAGGTTCTGATGATGCTGCACTGCTGTTGCTGCAATGAACAGGAAAGGGGAAAATAATGCAAAATGGGCCTATTTCCCCTCCTGCCTGTGTGTAGGGGACTTGGCTGAGTGTAAGATCCACCACACTCATTCAGATGTGACCTTCCTTGAGTCCAGACTTCTGCCTCTGATGGTGGCCAGCATCAGACAGGGCCAGGGAAATAAAATCACTTTGAGGGAGAAGGATGTGGATTGTGACTCCCCAGCTGTTCTCCCAATATCTCCCTGCCAGGCTGGCCCTGAGGAGAGATGTGGTTTAATAAAATTGGAGGGAATCTAATTTTATTTCTCTTACTGTGCTGCTGTTTTCCCCTCTTTCTTCCTTCTCATTTCTTTTCTTTTTTCTCTTTTCTGGCCACAGAGGGTTTTATTTTTGGGATTCTAGTGTCCACCCTTAGCAAGTCCCAAAGTCTGGCTGTCTTTCCAAGAAAGTTTGTGTAATTCTTTTCTGAATTTGCAGCCAGATGTTGGGAGTTTCAGAGTCTGTGGAGGAATACAGCCTGGGAAAATCACTTCTGCAGAGAGAACATAATTTTCTCTTGAGTTTTGCTCAAAAAAAAGCAAAGACACATCTGGGTTCATCTTCCCCTTGTGTAGCTCTGGAATACCCCATGGCTAATCTCACTGGGCTGAAAGGAAAAAAACCATACTTGACTTTTGCCTTTTTATTTTTTATTTGCTTTTAATCATTTAGATTACAGGATTTTAATTTCTGAGTTCTATTGAAAAGTTGATCTTAGTTTTAAGATCTAAAATGCATCACTTTATGCCAAGTTTCTTTGCTTGCTGTCCTAGCTGTGATTTTTCATACTTCCCAAAGAAATTAAAGGGATATTTGTTGCAATTTTACCAGATATTTTAATACTCTTTATTATACACTCATAATAATCTAATATCTGTACTATGAAATATGAAATCTAGGAATTGAAAAACAAGGAAAATAATTCTATCCTTTCCCTCTGGGGATTTTTCCTATCATATTTTTTATACATTATATTACTGGTATATATTTATCATATGCAATAATTGCTACAATACATTGTTTATAAATGTTTTAACTACATATGCTTTTGTATGTACACATTTTGAAGTGATTTCCTTTACTGCTAGGAAAATCATTAGGACTAATTGCTAGAGAAGTAGCAGTTGGCAGGACGGAAGATCTTGAGGGACAAATTTTAATAGAAAAACATCTATATTAGGAACCTTTTCTCTGTTGTTCCTAATTTTCATCATAAAAATGGAACAAATGTCAGTGATTAAAACTGTTTAAAAATAAATCTTCCCTTCCCAAATGTGCATGCAAAAGTTAATGGTCTCAGGAGAATTAAAGCTCCCATGTGGCCAACAGCAACTCCATTAGACTTGCACAGTTTTGTACACCCAGAGTCAGTGTGCGATGTGGTTTTCTTCTGCATTTTATTGGGTTGTTCCTTCCTGTGGTTATTTCCTGCAAATTCTCATGACTAATCAGTCCCTGAGGTGGCTCTTTTTGCAGTCAAACCTCATTCCCTTGAATGAATCAGACTTTGTGAATCAATGGGGGTGATGGCACCTGAAAAGAAAGTCAATGAAAGTGATGCAAGTAGCCAATTTAAAATGTCACGAAAGGGTGACCAATATTCTGATTTTTATCTCTTAGCAGTCACATCACAGGGGGTTTGAAAGGACCATTTTCAGCTGGTTTATGATCTGTGCCAATGCCTCTCTTTATAATCCATCGCCTGGGCTCTTTTAGCTTCTGTAATTTTTGCTTTCTGTAATTTTAATCCATTTCAGAGGGAAACTGAGACGGACCAAATTTAATGAAGGCTTTACTGGAATCCGAGTCCCTTTGTTTCTAATACCCACTCTATCTGGGTATGAAGTGATTTAAGATTGTGTAATTTAAGTATTTGGGAATTGCAAAAAAAGGAGAAATGTTATTATCCTCCATTATGCAGTTCTTTGGTTTGTGAGCAAAATGTAATTCTGAAAAGAAAGAGTAGAGAGAGGGAGTTTTATCATTAGACTGTGATTCTCCTTGTGAAGCAGCAGGAGAATCTCTCCCACACAGGAGTCCAGTTTTTCCTCCAGGATTCCTGTTTCCCATGAAACAAGATCCTGGCTCCCACCCTCACACTCACCTGTTTGACATTATTGTGTGCAGCGCTGTGGAAATGTGTTGATGATGTGTGCAGCTCTGATGTGTGTCCGTGTGAACAGGTGGATGTCAAAATCAGGGACAGGGTGACAAAACCCCAGTGAAATTACCTTTGCTTGGTATTTCCAGAATTCCAGAAATATTTTTTTTTCTGCCTTGTATCAGGGAGCATCGAGGCTGAGGCAGATGGGAGTAGCACTCTCATTGAGAGCACAGTCCCACTGATCCAAACAACATCAGAGAGGACCTGGGATGATAACCAAGGTTCTTGGGTCAGGCAAGAATCCAGTGATTTTGGGCCCTAGTTGACAACCAGCTGAACATGAGCCAGCTGTGCCCAGATAGCCAAGAGGCCAATGGCATCTGGTTTGGAATGGTGTGGCCAACAGGGCCAGGGCAGTGACTGTCCCCTGTGCTGGGCACTGCTGGGGCCACACCTCACATCCTGGGACAGCTCTGGCAACCTCAGCACAAGAAAGACATTGAGGGGCTGGAGCGTGTCCAGGGAAGGGAACAGAGCTGGGGAAGGGACTGGAGCACCAGGAGGGGCTGAGGGAGCTGGGAAAGGGGCTCAGCCTGGAGAAAAGGAGGCTCAGGGGGGACCTTCTGGCTCTGCACAACTCCTTGAAAGGAGGGGACATCTGTGGGGGTCGGGCTCTGCTCCCAGGGAACAAGGGACAGGGCAAGGGGATACAGCCTCAGGTTATGGTAGGAGAGTTTCAGGTTGGACACCAGGAAGAATTTTGTCACTGAAAGGCCTGTTAGACACTGGAATGGGCTGTCCAGTGAGGAGGTGGAGTCCCCATCCCTGGAGGTGTCCAAGGAATGACTAGATGTGGCACTCAGTGTTCTGGGCTGAGTGACACGGTGGTGTTTGGTCACAGGTTGGATTCATTGATCCCTGAGGTGTTTTCCAGCCTTAGTGATCCTGTGAGCCCCCACAGGTTTGGAGCACCCAGGCAGGGCTGAGATCAACGCAGCAGGTGCAGGCAGTGACTGAGGACAAGGTGGGACACGAGGCAGAGCAGAGGCACAGCCACCACACAGCTGCACCCAGATGAACCCCAGCTGCAGGGCGATGCTCCGGGGCTCTGGCTGTGTTTGCTGTGTACAGTGCTTACAGCACAAGTGCCATCCACCCAGGAATCCATCCAGGAAGCTTTGCTGCAGCAAGTGACAGCAAGTGAGGCTGGCTGATACTCACAGGACCTTCCTCTGGGCCCCAACAAGGGACAGGGGGTTACTGTAGCCCTGAGTACCAGGTAGGCTTTCACTGCACCTTCTGCTCATTGCCCCAGGACCTCTGTGAGCCCAAGCCTGAGAACCCACCTGTGGCTTTGGCTGTGTTAGAGGTGTTCCAACACCCAGCCCCATCCTGCTGAGTGGATTTTCAGGGATGATCTTAGTATTAATTTGTTTGCACCATCAAATGAGCAGGTTGCCATCACCCATCTCTGCTTGCTCTGCTCAGGCCCTGGAGGAGGGTGCTCTGGCCAGGTGGATGCTGCATCTTGTCCTCCACAGAGCAGCTCTGTTCCTGTTGCTCCCTGGTGAAGGTCTGGTGCCTTTAGACCCCTCTTCAGTCACTGCTGGCAGAAACAGGCACATGCAGGGGCACCTCTGTTCTCAGGGGGTTTGAATTATGTTTGTGGGGTGCCTTTATTCCCCCTGTCCCTGCAGAGGACACCTGGGAAGGCTGGTCCCCCAAAGTAGGTGGTGTGAATACATCAACACAGAGAGAGCAGAGTACACTGGCAGCAGAAATCACGAGTGTCAGGATAAATGTGCTGCTATCAAGAGGGTTAAAACAAAATCCAGGAGGAAGGGATAAGAAGAACAAATTGGCAAAATAATCTAGAAAGGGAAGGTGTTGAATGGAGCTGAAAAACATTGCTAAGAGTATCCACCACAAGAGCTGGAAGTTGTCAACCAGCACAGGATTGAGCAAGTTCAACCACAGACATGATAAATGAGAAAGATTTCTGTTTCTAACATTGTGTGTGAGCACAGTGTCCCTAAGGCTGAGTCCTCTTTCTGCAAATTTCATCTCAAGCCAAATGGCACATGTTTTACCCTCAGGCCAGAGGAGCTCCCACTTGTGTCCTCTTTGCTCTCAGAAAGCCTTCCTCGCTTAATTCTGAGTTTTGAATAAAAAATAATCCTACTGGGAACTCCCATTCAGTGATACTGTGGCTGCTTCTGCATCTCCTTCTGCCACATCAACCCTGTGTTCCCGAATCCCTGGTTGTGAGAAAGATATTCCTGCCCTCTGTGCTTGTTTGGCTTTTTACTGGGAGACAAAATCATCCTCTGCACAGTGTCAGCGTAAGGTTCAGTTTGTCCACAGTAAGGTTATGTCAGAGTCAGTCCAAGATCCCTCATTTGTCTCACAACTGTCTACAAGGGTCTCAGGAGAAAAGACCCCCAGACTCCAAGTTCTGGCCTGTCCAGAGCGGGGGAAAATCCTGCCAGGACTTGCAGGTCTGTGCTTACTGGACCAGAGACTGGGAACAATGAACTGGCTGATGTTTGCTCTGGTTTGTTCTGTTCCTGTGTGTGGGTCGGAACGACCCTAAGCACTGCACTGCCCGCACTATGGACCATGGCCAGGTGCAGCTGGTTTTGGAGCCACAAGTGAACAAAGAACAATGGCAACTCCATATTTGCCGCAAGTTTCTCTTAGAGAGGAGAGAGACAAAAACTCAAACCATACAGATCCATCCAAAGAGACAGAAGAAAGGGAGATATACAACATCAAAAAGATTTACCCACAAAAAGAACAAGAAATCAGTGGGTACTGGGGACGTAGAGTTTTCTTAACAACAGGAAACACCTGCACTCCACGGTCCCTGACGCAGCATGCAGCTTACTGGGCAGGAGGACTTCGCCCCCTTGAAAGAGGGGACCCTCTAGCCATTACTGGCACTCCAGAAAACATTCCCAAAGTTGCCTGCTTGCAAATGATACATGAACGAACATTAATTTCTGGTTATGATTTACCAATGCAATTGCAAGTAAAACCTGAAATTGTGACAGCAAACTTTCTCCAGAAAACAATAGAATCCATTAATCCTTTTGACAGATTTGTTGGACATCCAAGTGACCAAACCAGTTTTACTGACTCTCCAGGCTTCACGCCAATTGCAATTCCTACCCAACCTCCAAGTGGACAATCTAAGAGTAGATCTCTTTTTAATTTGCTGAGAAAAGGAGTAAAAAGGGAATGGAGTACTTCTCAAAAAGAAGCACCCTCTATTACCCTCAAGCCAATGGAGTTGTGGAAGGGACCAGTGGTCTCCTGAAACGACTCCTGAAACCACAGGAGGGAAACTGGGCTAGACAAGCTGTGCAAGGTGTGAATGAGAGATGGGGGGTGAATGGGTGTCCAAAA